>JALPQI010019803.1:0-20617 GCA_025490895.1 Thaumatotibia leucotreta | reverse complement strand
GTTCAATACCATTTTCTTGAAACGTGTTCCGTTACATTTTCATTAGGTTTTTTCCGCTGAAGTATCTTCCCAATCTTCAACTGTATTTCAATATTGAACTGAAAAAATATGATTGTATAAATGTAAGTATGGTTGCGAGAGTTACTCGAATGTCACTTCAACATTGACTATAAAATGTCATGTCATTGTCATAGATTATTTACATTTTTGATCTCGAATTCCATTTCAGAGCTTAGGGTCGCCATCGCCGATTACGGCGTGGATAACTAACTATACAGGGTTACTTTATCACCGGTACAATAAATTTTCCCACATAATTGGTATCGATAAAATATTGGTAAAATTGACATATTTTTTTCATTTATTATTAATTTATCCTTCATGCAAATGTAAAATAATGGGCTCGCTAATGACAAGACGTAGAGGGCGGCGGGTAGGGGTGAGCGACCTGCAGGCCGGCGCACGAGTTGGCAACATAGCAGTTATCTTACGAGTATCTCGGTGACTAGGTCACGGTCAGTCCCACGGTTGACGTAGGTGTGTGCACGCGAATTCAGGTTCGGCCCCATAGTAAAAGTTGTTCATTTTGACTTACTTATACAGCCCCTAGAGTATTTGTACTGGAGAAAAAATAACCTTGTATATAATATAATCAGTGAACGCACATAAACCATGGAAACATCCTGTCCGTGCAATTATGACCCAACGCAAACTACTCTTGAGTGGGCGTTCCTAAAAAACTACTCCTGGAGCTGTTTCAGTCTGGCCAAGTTGACAATAATTGACGGACTTCTGAATGCGTTTCTATAAATAACGGTAAAAAACTAATTAAAAAGGCCTTCATGTGCTGTAGGCTGGTGTAAAAACAGTTATAGTAATTCTAAGGATAGGGGAATTACTTTTCACGTGTCATAAAACAGATAACTTCGGTAATTTTGAATATAAATATAATAATATTTATGGCATTTTTCTATACTACCGTTCTAAACTAAAACGTCGTAAGTCCATACAATTTTACAATAGCATATGACGTTTTAAAATGGTTGTATACTATAGGGATGTCGTTATGCCCAATAAAGCAAGTTTTTTTAACTAACTGAGATTTGATTTCAACATATTACATTTTAATAAATTCCTTTTTCACTTTCATGAGATTGATTGAAATTATACCTATTACCTATGCAAAAGTAGGTACGTAGTTCTCAAATTTATAACTAACTTTAATATTTTCATTTTACATCGCATTTTAATTTTTTCCATTCAGATTACCGCAAGATGCTGTTCGTACTGTTCGTAGAGACAAATGGGTAAAAGGTGTCCGATTAGAGAGACGAGAAAATGATTGGATGCCTAGCAAAAGATCTATAATTGGTTCTCTTCATTTCAAAGATGAAGACTATCTTTTACTGTCTAAAAAGGGGTTTACGCAGCTTAATAAGACCGCCATGCTGATTTGTACTGTAATCGATTTGTACTCATCAATTGACTGTTGTCATATGAAATAGTAGATTGTACAATAAGTGCATAAAGTGACCCATTTTCAACCGATGCAATTTTTTGGTCTGAGCGAAGCGAAGACCAAAATAGTAGACGAGGATAAAAATGGACATTTATGCCCGTGTTGTACACTCTACTTTTCACTTCGTTTGCGAGGAAAGAATTCATTTTCAGTACATCAGCGCAGTACACAACCATTTTTAACAATAACTGCCAGCCATCTTCTTGCCTACCGACGCATACCGCAAACGTCATCCAGCGGCCGAGTGGGGTGGGGTAATTCGAATTGGTGCGGGGGTGGTCGTGGCCTTTCTGTATGTAGTACTATTACTTATTCTGTGATTATGTTATTAACATACCTTCAATTATTATGGGCATTTACCTCCTAATGCGTCTATAATACGTATAGTTAATAGGAGAGGCCTACGTCCAGTAGTGGACTATCATAGGCTGATGATGATGATGATGATGATACCTTCAATTTTATTCACCTATTTCTAGCGAAAACTTTCCATATGTACAGAGCTTCTGAGATGGTTAGTAGCTGTAAGCATAATATGTCCGTTTCTACCAAATAGACATTGTGTTTTATGTTCTCTTTATCAGATTTGTTATTGTACCCGCGATAAAGACGTATGCATATCACTATCTCAAAAAAACTCCAAGTTCCCTCACACTTTCTCCGAATTTATTATGAGGCCCATATTGAGGCAGTGGACCCAATCAAGAGGATCCTAAAAAGCGAACACAAAATATCATTATCTCAAACCAGCTCAGAGTTCCCTCGCACTTACTCCAAGTACATCATCAGGCCTATCTTGTGGTATTCGACCCAACTGCTAATCCTAAAAAGCCAACCTAGCATATCATTATCAGAACCAACTCATAGTTCCCTCGAACTTCCTCCAAGTTCATCATCAGGCCGATCTTGTGATGTTTGACCCATGCTCACCAAGAGGATCCTAAAAAGCCAACAGAACCTATCATTATCTCAAACTTAAACCAACTCCGAGTTACCTCGAACTTCCTCCAAGTTCATCATCAGACCCATGTTGAGTATTTGACCCATGCTCACCAAGAGGATCCTCAAAAGCCAACACAACATATCATTATCTCAAACCAACTCAGAGTTCCCTCGTACTTACTCCAAGTTCATCATCAGGCCTATCTTGTGGTATTTGACCCATGCTCCACAAAGAGGATCCTCAAAAGTGAACACAACATTATCATTATCACAAACCAACTCCGAGTTCCCTCGCACTTCCTCCAAGTTCATCATCAGGCCTATCTTGTGGTATTTGACCCAACTGCTAATCCTCAAAGCCAACACAACATATCATTATCCTTAACCAACTCCGAGTTCCCTCGCACTTACTCCAAGTTCATCATCAGGCCTATCTTGTGATATTTGACCCATGCTCACCAAGAGGATCCTAAAAAGCCAACAGAACCTATCATTATCTCAAACTCAAACCAACTCCGAGTTACCTCGAACTTCCTCCAAGTTCATCATCAGACCCATGTTGAGTATTTGACCCATGCTCACCAAGAGGATCCTCAAAAGCCAACACAACATATCATTATCTCAAACCAACTCAGAGTTCCCTCGTACTTACTCCAAGTTCATCATCAGGCCTATCTTGTGGTATTTGACCCATGCTCCACAAAGAGGATCCTCATAAAGTGAACACAACATTATCATTATCTCAAACCAACTCCGAGTTCCCTCGCACTTCCTCAAAGTTCATCATCAGGCCTATCTTGTGGTATTTGACCCAACTGCTAATCCTCAAAGCCAACACAACATATCATTATCCTTAACCAACTCCGAGTTCCCTCGCACTTACTCCAAGTTCATCATCAGGCCTATCTTGTGATATTTGACCCATGCTCACCAAGAGGATCCTAAAAAGCCAACAGAACCTATCATTATCTCAAACTCAAACCAACTCCGAGTTACCTCGAACTTCCTCCAAGTTCATCATCAGACCCATGTTGAGTATTTGACCCATGCTCACCAAGAGGATCCTCAAAAGCCAACACAACATATCATTATCTCAAACCAACTCAGAGTTCCCTCGTACTTACTCCAAGTTCATCATCAGGCCTATCTTGTGGTATTTGACCCATGCTCCACAAAGAGGATCCTCATAAAGTGAACACAACATTATCATTATCTCAAACCAACTCCGAGTTCCCTCGCACTTCCTCAAAGTTCATCATCAGGCCTATCTTGTGGTATTTGACCCAACTGCTAATCCTCAAAGCCAACACAACATATCATTATCCTTAACCAACTCCGAGTTCCCTCGCACTTACTCCAAGTTCATCATCAGGCCTATCTTGTGATATTTGACCCATGCTCACCAAGAGGATCCTAAAAAGCCAACAGAACCTATCATTATCTCAAACTCAAACCAACTCCGAGTTACCTCGAACTTCCTCCAAGTTCATCATCAGACCCATGTTGAGTATTTGACCCATGCTCACCAAGAGGATCCTCAAAAGCCAACACAACATATCATTATCTCAAACCAACTCAGAGTTCCCTCGTACTTACTCCAAGTTCATCATCAGGCCTATCTTGTGGTATTTGACCCATGCTCCACAAAGAGGATCCTCATAAAGTGAACACAACATTATCATTATCTCAAACCAACTCCGAGTTCCCTCGCACTTCCTCAAAGTTCATCATCAGGCCTATCTTGTGGTATTTGACCCAACTGCTAATCCTCAAAGCCAACACAACATATCATTATCCTTAACCAACTCCGAGTTCCCTCGCACTTACTCCAAGTTCATCATCAGGCCTATCTTGTGATATTTGACCCATGCTCACCAAGAGGATCCTAAAAAGCCAACAGAACCTATCATTATCTCAAACTCAAACCAACTCCGAGTTACCTCGAACTTCCTCCAAGTTCATCATCAGACCCATGTTGAGTATTTGACCCATGCTCACCAAGAGGATCCTCAAAAGCCAACACAACATATCATTATCTCAAACCAACTCAGAGTTCCCTCGTACTTACTCCAAGTTCATCATCAGGCCTATCTTGTGGTATTTGACCCATGCTCCACAAAGAGGATCCTCATAAAGTGAACACAACATTATCATTATCTCAAACCAACTCCGAGTTCCCTCGCACTTCCTCAAAGTTCATCATCAGGCCTATCTTGTGGTATTTGACCCAACTGCTAATCCTCAAAGCCAACACAACATATCATTATCCTTAACCAACTCCGAGTTCCCTCGCACTTACTCCAAGTTCATCATTAGGCCTATCTTGTGATATTTGACCCATGCTCACCAAGAGGATCCTAAAAAGCCAACAGAACATATCATTATCTCAAACTCAAACCAACTCCGAGTTACCTCGAACTTCCACCAAGTTCATCATCAGACCCATGTTGAGTATTTGACCCATGCTCACCAAGAGCAGCCTCAAAAGCCGACACAACATAATATATCATTATCTCAAACCAACTCCGAGTTCCCTCGCACTTACTCCAAGTTCATCATCAGGCCTATCTTGTGGTTTTTGACCTAACTGCTCATCCTACAAAGCCATCGTAGGATATCATTGTCTCAAACCTACTCCGAGTTCCCTCGAACTTCGTCCAATTTCATCATCAGGCCTATCGTATGACACGGAACCCAACTCATACCAAGATAATACTAAAAAGCCAACATAACATTTATCGATGTCAAATCAACTCCGAGTGCCCTCGTATTGCCTTCGAGATCAATTATTGTCAGGCCCATCGGTGGAATCACATGGGCGATGAGCGTTCCTGACTCAAAAAACCTGCGTTAAAAAAACTGTCCACATTACGTACTTACGCAATAAACTGTAAAAATGTTGAAAACGTTAGTAGTAAGTAAACGACTTGTTTACTTACTACTAACTACGTAAAAAACTACAAACTACTGATTACTACTGAATAATCTAATCTAAAAAAGATTGGAAAATGTTACATAGCTAAAAATCAATCCTTATTTTCATCTCTATTCCGTAAACCCGGTTAAACTTACTTAAAACAAAGCACGTGGTCACGGTAATTAACGAAACCAACATTGTCCCACCTCTAATCAAATGGTACACGTGCTTCGTAAGAAAGGAATAGCACATTGAATTTTTGATTTGATGAATGGGGAGAAGTACTATAAAGTATAAATAAATAAATAAATATCTTGGGACATCTTACAAAAATCAACCTAATCCCACGGTAAGCTCAATTAACTATGTCTCAATTAAATATGACTTTTCTGCGGAATGTAGTTCCTTCTATTTTTAAATTAGAACTTCTAGTTGTCTTTGCATACCTATTCACACAACACATGGACATTTTAAAGAAGTGAAATGCACTTTTTCGACTTTTTTATTGCCAAAAACGAGCGCTATTTACGGGTCTGTTATTTAGTCGCATCGCAACTGAACAGGCACGACGAGCGCCGCGTCTATAACAGTGCGAGAAATATAACGGCTGGTGACTGCGAGTCGCTTTATAATGAGCGTCTATAGGAGGTGGTCTGTGACCAGCAAGAAATGCTACCCTTCGTCTACGAGTAGGAGCATATTATTCATTAAAAATTTAAAACAATAACTAAGTAGTAGACCCTGAAGGTGCATTCTGACCAAACGAACATTCGCTATTCTAGCCCCCCACTATACGAAATTCGATCGTTATTCGTTACACAAAACGTGATTGGTTGATTTTGTAGAGCGGGGGATAGAACAGCGAATGCTCTTTTGGTGTGCATGAACCTTAAAGGGTCAACGGATTGAAAATGGTGATGTGTTTTGATTGGCCAGTTTGAATAAAATCATTTTGAAAACTGTACAATCTATATAGGTACATAAATTAAATCTAACTAACCTAACCTATACATATCTAAGATTGGCCCTTGTGGCATTGTAGCGAAGATGCAGGCGGCATTTCCTCGTTTTATCGCAATATTTACGCGTTGTGCGAGCAAGTCGCCAGCTCTTCGGTCTTTAGTCTTTAGTAACGGTGGAAATCATAAATATACATCTACAACCTTTTTTTTTTGTAGTTTATTTTTATATTTTTAAGTAGTTTCCACACCTTCCACCTTACGACTATAGATAGTCTATGAAGACCTTCGTGCTATCGATGGAAAAACTTGGCATCAATGGTGTGTCTATGATTTTTTTTTTGTGTAAGGCATGAATTTTGTAGAAAAAAATATTTTCTTTACTATAGCTTTTTTAGCAATACATACACTTTACCCATTGTAATTAAAAATACTCAATTGCAATATTCATCATTAATCTATGTAAAAGTACCAAAATAATATGCTTTCTACATGCGACCATGTGCCGCTTACTCTATACACGCTCATACAAAAAGTCACGAATGTGATATAGGTATTATTGGCCGGTACTGTAGATTCCTTAAATATAGTGTGATCAACCCAAATCGGTCAGTATGGAGATTTTGGAAACCATAACAGATAGCGAAATCTTGTCTTAGGAACCATGAGATCGATTTTAGTAAAAAGAAAAACTGCATTCATACAAATTACAAAAATACGTGTACTCGGTCCAGGAATCGAACCAGGACTGTTTAAAAAACAAAAAATTGTTATTTTCATTTGGACATCGGTTGTGTAACTCTTATTAGTTTAGGGTAGTAAATGTTACTAAGAAACATGCATGATAACACAAACATGATATCTAAAACTTATAAAAATGAATTGATTTTTAACACTGGAGTTTTATTTTTTGACTTTGTATGGGAAATGACTCGGTACTGAAACGTGGCCGCTTACGATGGGCCTCATAAGAAGGCTCAAAGTCACCCAAAGGGCAATGGAGAGGGCTATGCTAGGAGTCTCTCTGCGTGATCGGATTAAAAATGAGACCATCCGCAGCAGAACCAAAGTAACCGAAATAGCTCTCCGAATCGCTAAACTGAAGTGGCAGTGGGCGGGGCACATTGCGCGTAGAACCGATGGCCGTTGGGGCGGGAAGGTTCTTGAGTGGCGGCCACGTACCGGAAGGCGTAGCGTGGGTAGGCCCCCCACAAGGTGGACTGATGACCTGGTGAAGGTCGTAGGAGTCCGCTGGATGTGGGTGGCGCAGGACCGGTCATTGTGGCAATCGTTGGGAGAGGCCTATGTTCAGCAGTGGACGTCTTTCAGCTGATATGATGATGATGATGATGATGGGAAAGTAACAAACCATGATAGATATCGAAATCTGTTCTTAGGAACCATACCATTATTATTAAATCTATAAACGAAGCCATGTAGGTACTAGGTACTTACATGCGACCTTACTGAGCCCTGGTTGGACAAATATTTTTGCTTGCTCCTATGCGTTTGAACATTTCCGGTTGCGTGAATTTCGTCCGTTTTAATATTCTCCTTAAATACTTACTTCATTTGTGCAAAATAATCCTAAAATGTTTGACTCATAAATGACATTGACTTGGCGGTGACAAATTACCATAAATGTTTGTGGTCACTAACCAAAAAGTATTTTACGCGTCCATATTTTAAATTACATTGTTGTCAGCCTCCTAGTTGACCCTACGAAGCAGAAGGTTTCGGGTTCGAACCCCAGCGAAGGGATTATTTTTTGTATTTTTTTATTACAAATATTTGTTTCTTGGTCGTGTCTGTCTATGATATTTAAGTACGAGATCCTCTATATTATGTAGTTATCTATATATTATAATAGAATATGATCGTCTATTCTTATTACCCACAACAGCCTTAAATTAAGCTTACCGTGGGACTAGGCCGATTTGTGTGGGATGTCCCGAGATATTTAATAGTTTATTGTTATTTATTAATAGTATATTACCTCTCGGATTTTAGTATCGTACTAAAGAACTTAGTCCATTCTTCCACACTGTTGTACAAGTCACGCTAAAAGAGAATTAAAGCGAGCGGCAAAGTTTGATAACAAATTAGGTAGGTACCTACTGACTGCAATTCATAAATCCGCTATATTGTCTTTTGAAATCTGGCCAGGCGAATCTAAGGATCAAATTTTACCGGATTTTTTTTTTGATATAAACAATAACAACATACCTATTTTATGAAATGCCCTAACTTTGAATAATCCATCTATTGACCGAATATATTACTACTTAGTGAGGTAATTTAACTAGCAGTTTTCAAGTGACATCTGTGATGGATATGGTTAAGCTTACCTTGTCATCTGCCTCCATGTCAGTTTTCATGGATAGTATTATTCACGCACATATACAAAGGCAAAGAGCGAAATTGTATCAAATTTCAAATTGATAATTCAGAAATACTATACCACTTTTTGGACTTTTTTTTACATACGCGCAATCTACGGGATACGTACAACTTACTATCAAGGTTCAAAATTACAAAAAGTCTACTAATTAACAGCATTAATGTCGACAAATTTGTATGAAAAACGCACAGGGACATCCACCTTAATAAATGCTCATAAAATGTCATGTAATATTGATAGTGCGTATTGACAAACAAAAATATAGGTACCACAATAATTGGTTATGTATGGCAATCGACCCACTTACAATTCAATATTCATTCATGCAATGGTTTTTATTATGGGAGATACATTTTAAAATTAAACTGCATTAGTTTTTTTGACATGTAATGGTGCGTTTAAACCAAAAGAGCCTTCGCTGTTCTAGCGCCCGTTCTACGAAATCAACCAATCACGTTTTGTGTACCGATCGAATTTCGTAGAGTGGGAGGTTAGAACAGCGAATGCTCTTTTAGTTTGAACGCACCTTAATGTGATTTGTGAAGATTTATAGTATCGTTACAATTACGAATAGATTTATATGTTCTGACTATTAAGATAGTACATTTAATTTTAAAGTTATTATTAGGTACTATATTTTATTTATTTAAAAACAATCGTTTATTGATTTAAAAAAAACGTTGTGATCGACTGACGAATATAGGTACATATTTATACATTCATCCTCACTCTCACATGCGTTTATCTCTATTTCAATACAAATTGTGGTAGAAAACCTGCGATTGATATGTCTGTCTCCTCATTCCTAAGATTAAATCTGGGCCAAAAGTATTGACCTTTAACAAATTGGCAACCTTAGAAAGCAAAAAGGATCGATGATCGTCAATTAGTTGGTTATCAGTTGCGCAAGCGGCGATGCAACGTCCGCCGAGCGTGACGCAACGGATGCAGCGATCTTATTATTCGGCACCTCCGATGTGGGTGCAATGGTTAGGGGCTAGGCACACTGAACTGGATGCTAAGACAAGTTGCCAATCGCTAACTGGTAGCTTAGTGCACATGCGTATATCCAGTTATTGCCAGTTATATGAACAGAGTTGTTTTTCGTTCGCTGTATTTACGAAATTTCATTTTGAAGATAGTATAAGTCTCAAGATCCCATATCATAGTCTTTACAAAGGACATATTGGCATTAGTTACTAGCATACTAGCATTACTACCCGGAAAATTGCATTCCCGGTATAGCGGTAACTAGATTCAAAATAGACGAATTCGCGGGCAACAGCTATTACTAGTATGGTAATCAATTATTACACTAAATTCAATTTAAAAGGCGATTAAATCTAACGTCATCGCATTTATCATTCATCTCATTGGCCGGGCAGTAAGAATTCGCAACTCTATAATTTTGCACGTTACGCAATCAAAAGAGCTTGAGAAGATGTCGGTGCCTGCGAAGCATTATCTTGTTTATGACCTTGTTTTAAACTTTCTCTAAAAGAGCACTTAGTAATACTGTATGATTTTTATCGTGTAAATAATTTTTTCTACATATTATGATTGAAATTTCTATCAAAAAATGTTTAATTTTCGCACTTCCTTCATTAAGACGTTACGAGTACCTAGGTACCTACGACGTTTTTTCCGCGGCGATAGACGATAAAAGTCCGACTATAATAGGCCTACCTACTGTTTTATGTAAAAATATCTGCACCTACTGCATCAGTCCTATCTACTCTGCCGATACCGTATCAATATAATAAATACTAAATACATAGATTTGTTCACAAACCTTAAGTGCTCTTTGGCGGATGATATCACCTCGATCTACTTAAAACAACCATTTAAGTTAACAAGAAATCAGTTTAGGTTTATATGACAGGTACCTAAGTTTTTCATTAACTCCAAATCAGCGAAACAAAACAAAAATGAAGAATGTAAATTCATCACTGTATTGATTGACGCCTTATTGCTGAGCCAACTATATTAATCCAGTAAGGGCTTCCCAGTTAATTATTCCGATTTTTCCAAGATCCTATCTTCGAAACCCGACATGGTGCCAATCTCGTTTGATTAAAAAAAAAACTGGCCAAGAGCATGTCGGTCCATCATCAGTCTAGGGTTCCGTAGTTATTAAAAAACGGCTGGGCCGATTATGTTCAAAATAGTTTATAAATAATTCATGATTTTTTTTTGGACCTACAGATCAACAATACCTATACGGGAGGGATACCCGTTTTTTCGTTTTTAATATTTTTCTCTGATAGCCGTCGTCTTAAATTTCAAGAAAATGCGGCTCTTTTATTTTTAGGTATGTCATCTCACTCACTTTTTTTAAGTGAGTGAGATGACGGTTTTGAAGTCGGTTAAAAAAACAGACATAACTTCAACGAATGGATTAGGATTGGAATACCTTACATTTTAAAAGAAAGATCTGAGTATGTGTTCACTCCTTGGATCAGTGTACAATATACGAGTGAAGCCAGCTTAACGTCACTGTCCTACGTCATGCGTATAGTAAACAGAAAGTTGTCTTCGTAATTGTGCGTCGTTTAAACGCAGTCATTATGAATGAGCGTATGAATAATTTAATGGTTGTAAATTCGGACAAGTTCACCTAGTAGCAGTGTCATGATTGAAGGTCGTTTCGTCACGGAGGCGGGAGTGGGATCCGAGACTGATGTAACGGACAGCTCCGGGCTTTGTGTGTGGATATTATGCAAATTATGTGTATCTACAAATACATAACTAATTAGATATTAGTCCGTTGTCAGATTAATCCTATTAGAGTAGCGCAATATGATTTTTGCATACTGGCAGCTGACTTGCTGGTCACAGGGCAATGCATGGAGAAACATATATTATTTGTGATCGTTCAAAAATTCCACTTTGTCGCTGATCATAAGGGCAAAATAATTTCTAAGCGTCCTTATGGCAAGCGAGAAAGTGGTACGTTTTTATTAAACCATTAAATTTATTGAGTAGAAAAGTATAAGAAATGGCAATAGGCAAATTTCAACAAAGTAATTTAATAGGTAATTAGTAATGAACGTTTAATTCCTCAATATTGTTATACCTTGCTATTGCAATTTATAATTTACATCGAACTACAGAAAATCAGTAAATACAGCCGTTTTGAACTCATCATTTTTTTTTATGTGACGAAGGTAGACAACTGAGCTCTCAGCTCACCTGATGGAAAGCAGGAACTGAGGCCCATGGACATAGTGACCAAAAATCGCCCATGCGCTGCCTACCCTGAGGACTTAGATGAAGAATTTATTTAATTTAATTACATGTCTTATCACTTGTAATGAGCTAGGGTAGGGACTTGAGATGATGTAATAATTTTAAAACTTATTCCGCAACAACCTATGTAAGTACCTTTTTATAGTTGAGTAAGTATGTATAAATATCACAAACAATAACCATAATATATCATGTTAGTTTATCCAGTAAACATAGCCCTGTTCTAATTTCGTGGTTCGCGCGGGTCAAGTGGAACTCCACATCAATAACCGATTAAGTTGACTCGTGTCGAAATGTATCAAACAAGTACGCGTTAGCACTTCTCCTTGGGCGAGGCTGTGTGGTAATCATACAACCTAATAAATCTTTTCTCATAGACCTTAATTTTAAATTTCCTCCTTCATTAAAGGTCAGGTGGGGCAAGCTTACTTGCACTAAAAACGCAAGATTAGTTTGCTGAGAATTAATTTTTGGCCATTTATTTCAATCCAGTATAAAACGATTTAAAATACTTTACTTTCTTAGTTAGATTAGCACTAAGGATAATGCCAGTGACAAAAAAAACATCATTTAATCGTCATCGTGGTTCAGGGTTTTTTCTTGGATTCATAGTCTCACTATTTTCCAAGGCACATTGAATTTACATTTAATAGACCATAGTTGTCAGCCTCCGTAGCCTAGTTGGTAGTGACACTGCCTACGAAGATGGAGGTTCCGGGTTCGAATCCAGGCGAGGGCATTAAATATTTGTGTATTTATTTATCACAAATATTTGTTCCTTGGTCATGGCTGTCTATGTATTTAAGCATCTATATGTATCTATCTATTATATATATCGTCGCCTGGTACCCACATCACAAGCCTTAATTGAGCTTACCGTAGGACAGGTCGATTTGTGTAAGATGTCCCAAGATATTTATTTTTATTTTTTATATAATTCGTTTATTTCATTTACATTCCTTGAACTTTGCACTAGCCTTGTAACCTTGTAGCCTTTTTAACTTCTTACTTATCAAATTAACATTTTCAGAAATACCATCATGTTTTCACTTCATTTATGTTGCCATAACAAGAATTGACAAGCGTCCATCAATTACTTGAGTAATTGTCTTATTATCAGATTGTTATCGTTACAGTGATGTAAGGGAGAAAAGAAGAAGAGTGGTTAACATTTTATATTATATTTTATTGCTACCATAATAGTCTTGATCAAGTAACGCAAACATATCTACTTATTACACAACGAAATGCAGTTTACGTAAGAATCGTGAATCTTGCAATGTTACTGTTAAGAGTGTTAAGGGTTTAATGCTATCTCAATGAGATGAGCAATCTAATGTATTTCGGTCCTCAGCGACTTACGTCGGTACCTACCACTTATTTGATTGCGCATATTACTCATACATGAGTATAGCCAAGATTCTATTGTACTATACATATGTACCTAGATATTACACAATTTTATGATAATAATATATGTATTGTTTATGTTTTGATGTACGTATAATTCGTATCATGGATATTTTTTGTATTGTATTGTATTTTGGCTATTTTTCCGAAACTCGACATCAAACGTGCTCATTTTGGCTCAGGCCCAGTACTGGTTGGGGACTTCACATACACCCTTGAATTTCTTCGCAGAGGTATTCATGTTTTCTCACGATGATTTCCTTCATCGCAAAATTCTTGTAAATATCAAATGATTTGTACGAAAAATCATTTGATACAAAAATAATGCCAAGATACGAATTATAATATAATTGAATGCCCAGTAGTTTCTATATATGTATCTATGATGGTGTACCATACACGTACTAATGATACTTTCTTGTAGGTATGACGTTTTTAGTCATATATATACAATGTAGTCGGAATGAAATTTCCCTTAAAATTGGGTTTATAAACGTAATCGGAACTTCTATTGATTTTGAGTAGGAGGAACCTTTAAATAAGTAAACATATGTGAGAATCAGGTAGGTATTTAATATTTTTGGCGAAGTATTTATTTCTACTTAAATAAGTAGTGACAGCCTGAGGAATATCGATTCATTTCAGTTTACGGGTACGATCTTTTTGCGAAACAAAAGAGTATGTCGTTATTGTTTCGACAGAAAGCTGTTTAATAAATACTTATCGGCCACTAGGCTCTGAAATATGGATTGATAATTGTGAAATGAAACGATTGAATGCCTTTAAAATGGTTTTTGTGCACAACTGTGCCTATTTTGTCAGACAATTGCTTAATTTTCCCAATGTCACTGTGAGATGGTTTTATTGTGAAAAGTTAACTATTACACAAAAATATTTATCAAGCATTTTTTATATTCTTCTGAGAAATATAGATCTATGTTAGAAATGTTACCTATAGGAGTACAAATCAGGAACTAGTTGGCTGCACTTATGTTTTGTATGTAATAAACCTAGTAATTTCAATTTTAATATAAACTTATGCTTAAAATGTTTTACAACATAAAACTCCGCCGCGTGGCAAATACTGTTGTTGTTGTTGTATTCTGGCCATTTTTTCCGCAACTCGACATCAAACGTGTCTATTTTGCGTGGTCCCAACGCTGGCTCAGTACTTGTTGGGGACTTTACGTACCTCCTTAATTTCTTCGCAGGTATATGTATGCAATTTTCCTCACTATGTTTTCTTTCACAGTAAAGCACTTGTGAATATTAAATGATACTTCAGTAAGAATACATTGCTTTATTGAAGATTAATGATGCGCATCAGCGTCACTACACACTACTGCGATCGCCAACCCGCTTACCTAGCGTGGCGATTACTGATGTTTAGTTTAGGTACGTCCTAATACTTCCACTCGCATGATAATGGGGCAATGTAATAGGACGGACCTGTGTTCAGCAGTGGACTTAAAATAGACTGATGATGTGATAATGTTACAAAATTATGGATAATATATATTGTATAGTCTGAAATCAATATTTTTTTATTCACGTTATCAGTATCACCACACCTTGTTTTTTGATGAAAATTCCAAACTCGGATTTTAATCAGAAATGTTAAACATTCATATGTTTTACTTTACGAGTATATCAGCTTTTTATCGTTTACTGTTAATAACTAACAATTAGGTATATTTATTTAAAAAAAATCGCAACGAGTGCACGCTATCAAATCGCGGAGCGTATCAAAGATGTAATCTTGACGTACCGAAATATCTACATTCACTTTTTCAGCCGGGCTGCTGCGGTGCAAGATAATTAAGAATTGAATTAGCATACCAAAAAAAGGTCTAAGCTACGTTTCGAAGATGTCGTTTCGCCGCGATTCCGAAACGGCTGTGGCTAATCGCTCCCGATCGAGATGAAACAATACGTTGCGTCAGCGCATACTGTGGAAATTGTCCCACAATCCGTTCCTACGTAATTCTAATCCCCGATTTTGATTTGAATAAATAGATACTAAAAAGTAATTTAAAACTAGATGAGAGATCATCAGTCAATGACTTATAAAATGCATTTAGAATTAACAATGTGTATACATTGTATATATTAGACAGAAACCTTCATTTTCATTGTATAGAATATTTCCATATTACAATTTTTCTTAATTGTATGCTTAGTTTTATATCGAACACCTATGTTATTTCCGTTTCTACTGATTCTAAGCTGGTCCGATTTCGCGGGAAAATCACTAAAAAGTGGATTTAAAATAAGATAATCAATTAAATTGTATATCAAATCAACAATGTATTGTACATACCTATATAAATGTACATTCATTCACTTGTTAAAACGATTACGTCTCCGGAAATTCTCTCCGAATGCCAAACAATGACACTTTTTGTCCACATTATTATGTGCATTATGCATTACAGACGTATTTTGCAACATTGTTTCGTTGAGATAACAATTGTCTGTCTCACGCCGCGTAACGTTCGAATCAATCATTTGCGGCTAAATCTATTATCTCCTAAATTTTATTGTACAGTTATCGTCACTGTAGCGCATAAAACGAACTTGATTTGCGTATTCAGAAAAATGTCTTTATAATCGCAACCCTTCCGACTTCAAATGTGATATCACATTAAAATTAACAATACAAGATTTTTTCTCAATAATGAAATACTCGTAATGGTAAATTTTGGTCGTTTATTTGGTAAGGTTAGAAGATTCATTTTAATATGATTAATCACTAACTTTAATCTCTAGTATCTAAATTAAGACAGGTGTTATGTCTGTTACTAGGCCAGAACATTATTAAATTCTGCAAGCAACAATAGACCTACAGTACCCTGTGTTACTGTAGGTCTATTGTTGCTTGCAGAATTTAATAATGTTCTGTCAACTTGTAACACAGGTATTTAGAAGGCATAAACAATTAAATTTGTTCCCTGGGAGTTAATTACGTACCTGCAGGTGTAGATACGCATAGCTGCCATACCCCCGATGCCACTCATTCGCAAGAGTTTATATCGGAATCATTAGGTAGGTAAATCTATGATTGGTAGGTACCTATTCAAAAACAAATCATATCTACTAACCAAGTAACCATACTAAGCGATCGCTTCATGTTACGAAATTACGAATGTATATGAATACAAAGCTATGAATGTGATGGAAGGTCGGCCGAATTCAGAAAACTGTATCTAAATACAATTTCTAATGTGTATTTCACATGCCGGATCAAATTATTTTACCTTGTTTAATATAATTACTTTAATATAACTAGGTATTGAAATATGGACCAGGCTATATTATGCAGAACGTCATTATGATCGTAAATAATGATTAAACCTAAGGCGGGCTAGGGCAGGTCTGAGCAAGCTACTAATTATTATGTATATGCCCTGTCACCGAGCGGCGTGTGTAGATAAGTTGTCTAATATGACAGTCGATTGGAGTAATTGCATGCATGACTGTCGCAATTGTGACCCTGAGCACAAATTCCGACGTTGACAAAAGATGTATCAATTAGTGCCTTAGGTGATGTGCTGATGTGATATGACCTGTCATAGAAATAACATAACCCTGCAGTACTTCATCCAATCGCCACCATAATTAACTAGGCATTTGTGCACTTAATGTACAATCGACAACACAGCTGTGGATACAGACAAAGTGCCAAAAAAAATGTATACACACCTTTATGTCCAGGCAATAACGTTCTGTTTACATATTTATGGCACTTTGCATGTGTTCACAGGTGTGTTGTCGATTGTACAATATTAAGTACAGGTGTAGTGAGAAATTACTTGCCTTCGGAAACGTTCGTAAACACATGCTGTTTCAGGCAGTGTCACCGAGTCTGACTGAAGTAGCATGACAGCTATTACTGTCAGTCTCAGTGAGATAGACTGAAACAGCATGACGTTGACGAACGTTTCCGAAGGCAAGTCATTTCTCACTACATCTGTACTTAATATTGTAATAATGGTTAATCATTATATAGTCTGGGGAGTAGCATTCTAGAATACTGCAGCATCGTCTGGCGCCTACATTACGTTACACATTCCTTGCGATTGGAACGTATACAGAAAAGGTTCACACGTCATTTAGCTTTTCATGTCCGAGTTATGGCAAAAATATCGACATCCTACTAACAAATACTAAGTTGCTGTTGTTGTTGTATTCTGGCCATTTTTCCGCAACTCGATTTCAAACGTGCCTATTTTGCGTGGTCCCAACGATGGCCCAGTACTTGTTGGGGACTTCACATATACCCTTGAATTTCTTCGCAGGTGTATGCAGGATTCCTCACGATGTTTTCCTTCGTCGTAAGTCACTATGATATACTAATATGAAATTACATTTCGTACAGAAGTTTAAAAAAAAAACTGGTCTATGTAAGTTACTTCAACATGGATTCACTAGAAACCCCACGAATAATCCTGGATGCTAACTTCTTATACAAGCTCGCAAACCAGAAAACAGATTGTCCTCAAATATTAGCCTTGCTATTCGTGCTCCTTCTCGCTATCCCCGAAATCCAATTACTCCCTTATACGCCCCACTTTTCTAAGTGGTCTTACTGATCTTCTGATCAGTATCGTGTACTAACTCCTCAATATGTAGGCTAAGTAAAATTGCAAATACTTGTTGTGACATAGTGGATGTTCACTAGTTTCACTACTTATGACCCGCCCGGTAAATGTATTAAAGCTGCCCGCAAATATTTCGTTAAAGGCAGAGCGGAATAATTTCTGAATTTATGTAAAATGTATATTAGGTGAATACGTAGTTAATGTTAGTTATAGTTTTCTTTTAAGGGTATACTTTGAAGTTATTTACATTCTAAATTGTTTACGTCTCCATCGTAGGCAAGTGTGTATTGAAGCTGCCGCGACGAAGAGTGACGACATTGACGCAACGTAATCCAATCGGTACGCACTGCGCTTATTAATTTTCCTTAAGCTTATACAAGTAACGTAGATTGATTAGCATTTTGGCAGCCTTATCGACTTACTTGATTAATGTTAGGGAGCAAACTGTCCCGGGCTTGCGACACCGACCGGTCGCCACGCAAAAACAAAAGAGTGTCAAATAACCCCTCAACCTTCTGACATTTTAAAGCACAATAGCAACGTGTTAAGTTCGACATTGGCGCGGTTTTCGTTTTTGTCTTAAATCTATTCGTTGTCGAACTGCCGAGCTGATAAGACAAATCGACGTTTAGCAGTCTAATAAGAGATCGACCTCGTACTACATAGGTTAGGTCGTGTGTGAGCTATTTGAATTAAAATTACACATACGGGCTTCGAATTAAGGCAGCTTAGAGCTATAGACTACCTATTCCTAGACATAGTATTATGCAACTCACGCTCTGCATTCAACTTTACTATTGTTTTCTATATAGAGGGAAAAAATACGCATACTAGCTGACTGCAGGGATGGACTCTGGTGGAAATGCTCTTTGGTGCGAGCTGATGAACTTTATCCACTAAAAAAGCACCGTGTCTAGTCGAGACTGTTAGCCACAAGAACGCCGAGGCATACTTCCGCAGGTTACATAGTATTTTATTTATTCATTAGATATGTATGCTTACTAATATTGATTGCTCAATTGAGAAGTTAGAAATGATTTATGGGTACGGCACTTTGTACTTAGCATTGTTAGTTAATCAACAAATCTTTACTCTAATTTGCGAAGCGTGATCGTAGTTCGCGCCTCGGGTGGTGCCCTAGTATAGTTCACGATAACATACTTCAATGTCATATATTAAGGTTAACAAAGGACACAACAAATAAATAAAAACTGGAATCTTAGTAATGTTTTTCTAGTTTCAATACTTGACGATTATATTTAATTTCCTACTATCACCACAGAATAGATATATAGCACAGCACACTCTTAGCAACCTCGTATGCTAGTATTGAATCAGAACTGAGATACTAGCTTTATTTCAAGTAGCTTAGTGAGTTACTTGTCAACCGACTATATTTTTATTATTCACGAATCAAAATGCTCTAGGCGCGGCTGCTCTAGTTTTGACACCCGGGGGCGCTATCCTGCGACCCGCCGACTTTGACACAGTTCCACTTAAATTGATTACCCACAACAAATTACCTGACGATTTTGGAAACACTAACATACTTGTTTAATAACCGCAATTAGTGATCAAAAGAGTAGCGACATTTTTGGCAATTCATTTTACATAACACGATACAATGGCTCAATGAATGAATTTCATAAACATATAAGGAGCTTAATAGAATAAATTAATTTTGTAATTTATTCTATATGAAATAAGGTTGCATTCGTATTAAAGATATAATAAAGATGCGAGTATGCTGTCATAGCAGTTTCTTGATATGTATGTTAAATATTTTAATGATAATTTTTACGGTTTATAATCACATAGGCATGATAAAATCGCCTATAAATTCTTACATTAAAATGCCTCACTACGTTGGGTATTCTATTGTGGAATCCATCGCTTAATTCGTGATTCAATGAATGCTCTCCCGGAAATATAATTATCATTTTGGTCCCTTGTGATACAAACTACTATTACGCCCGAATTATTTGAATGAAGACTAGAACAGGTGTAGATAGATACCTAAAGATGCGTTTAAACCAAAAGATTATTCGCTGTTCTAGCGCCCGTTCTACGAAATCAACCAATCACGTTTTGTGTACCGATCGAATTTCGTAGAGTGGGAGGTTAGAACAGCGAATGCTCTTTTAGTTTGAACGCACCTTAATATATGTTCATTATACTCGTTACCTACCATACCACTGCTATAGACCGTAGCATTTCTTTATCTCATTATTTATGGGACAGCTTTTATCAGCCTATCACATAATAATAATAATCTAAATACCCCCTTGATTTTTTCCGTTTTCATTGCCGATGTGTCTTCGTCGGTCGGAGTGGAATCCCAAAGGGACTTCTAAGACTTAGCTTTGGCTTGCGTTCATTAGCTGTCCAGATTTATTTGTGTTTCAAAGGTGGACGGGGTTGACATGAAAAACTTTTGGTTTGAACCAATTTTATTAAAATAATAAGGTTTTTTTATTAGGTTAGATTCCAATCATCGATTATAATAAGGGACTCCTCCACTTATTCGATCCTTCAACCTTATTTTAATAAAAAACTGACGTTACACATAAACATATTTATGTATTTAGCGAAACGGGTTACTCACGTTAATTTAAGTCG
>JALPQI010019802.1:0-14748 GCA_025490895.1 Thaumatotibia leucotreta | reverse complement strand
ATAGAAAACAGCCGACGAATGAAATATTTGTGATAAACAAAATACACACCGACTAAGCTGGGCTGAACTTAATTTTTTTTAAAGTAACTAAAACAGGACTAAAATATAAGAAATAAGTTACCGCCTTGACAATACAATTTATAACAACAAGTGCGGTTTTGTTTCGCATCCGAGCAGTTTGGGGTCGGAACTCGGAAGTTATCGCGCGACTAGAAAGTTCTGCGAATAAATTACAGGTCCGCGCACCATCCGTGGAAATTACCGCGTGACTCCAACTCTTCGCCGACTTAAAGTTTTATGGATAATTTTCGCTGCTTTATTTAAAGCTGCTTGTGCGTGTGTAACCTGTAAAATTGTGATTGCGTTTCATTTTTAGGTTTGTTTGCTTTCATTTTGTAGATTAAGATTGACATCTTATACGCATCTGCACGATTCGTATTAAAGTATCTCAAAAGCTTTGATTCATAAATCCTTTAAATACATTATCTACGTTAACGTTTTCAAAAACGTCTGATATTCTTGATATTTTGATATTCCTATCTATGTTATCTACAATTTCCTTAGTCATATATGTTACACATCATGGACAAAATATGAAATTAATATTAATACTGAATTATAGCTGGAAATTTCCAAGAATTAACTTTTGACACTTGAGAAATGAGCCTTATATACCTTACCTTACCTGAGCCTTACCCTCATATTAATAAGATTTAATCTATAACTGTCAAAAGTTAATTCTTAGAAATTTCCAACTATAAGTAATTTAGCAAATTATACTTCGCTTTTGTCACTATAGTCTAGCTTTTATTATTAAACTACAGATTTTATTTTATCATTTACGACTTACGACATACGTTCATGCGATTATATTTCCATGGAAATTTATGTTTATTTAACAGAACAACAATAAAAACCGTACTAATGCCGGCCTTTCTCGAATCGACCCGTTCAACCTTATTAATTCAGTAGGAGACTTATTTACCTTTACTATAAAACAGGGACCAATAACTATAAATTTAGGGCCAGACGTCGAGTTTACCCTACAAGCCTTGCTTAGTTTGCAACAAGGTGACTCACATTTATTTAGATGCGACGAATGTTTGTACGTTGCTTAAAATGTTTAGTTTGTGTAATTTCGGAAACAACATTTAGTCGGGATATAATATTATACTTTAGAATTATAAGTAACGAGAGACTTAACCATATTTAAATATTGAGTACACGTCGGGCTTTGGTCGCGGGTACTCCATGATGAGGATCTTCTAAATGGATCGAAACATGTCGAGCAATTTTCGACTAAAATTACGTCAGTAACCTGTGTGATCAATATTTGAATATGATATTATATACCTACATACACAAATTACTTAATGTTCAGGGACAATCCTTCACAGGTCAACCAAGCCAATTTGATACTTTAACGACTTAAGCGACGATCTATTATAGTAGTTAGGTAAATACATTCATTTCAAAGTTAGATAGGTGAGTTTTTTCACTTTTAGGTACTCCCACTTGGCGTAGAATCAAAAAGCCTTAATTTAAGTCAGGTTTGTAAAAACAATTAAGCACTAAATTTCAATCGGGTTAGAACCGGAAGTAGTTTTAATTTTATGTGTAACTTAGACCATTCAAAAGAATTTGTTTCTATCCCAATTTGAATAAAGAATCATTTGACTTTGACTTTGACAATGAAAACAACGATCGAGCTTAAATTCCTAAATATATCGTACTTTATTTTCGTTACGAACCTGACTGCAATTAAGGTTTTTTAATGTCACGCTAATTGGATGTCCCTAAAAGTGAAAATGCTCTATGCAGGTAGGATTTAAATACATATAAAATAACCATGACCAAAGATATTCGATTTAGAGTGCTTCAACAACGATCACAATCCGTGAATATGTCAAATCAATCAGAATCAGGGTGCTTAGACAAGTTGCCCATCGCTAACGCTTAATCTTCAATCGTAAACGAAAGGCAGCTAACTGTCTTTGTCGCACATATGAAAGTCACAGAGAGGGAAATCTACGATACGCTACTAAGCGTTACCGATTGGCAATTTGGCTAAGCATCCAGATCTTTATTTAAAAACGTTGAACAAGCTACAGCTAACGAGTACCTATATCTGCCTGCTAACTCGGCAGGAAGCTGAAGAGATTGAACCTGGGCGGGAACGAGTTAACTGCGGTGCCGCAAAAGGCGCTCGCCCTGCTCGAGAACATGAAGAAACTGGAAATGCAGGAAAACCGCATCACTTCTATCTCGGAAGGAGATTTTGCAGGTATTAAACGTGTTTAGAGGAGCGCTACACTTTAATAGCTTTTAGTGCTAGTTCGAGTTTAGGAATTCTTAGGGTTTGTTGGAAAACCGCAAAGTAATTACTCAATAACATGGCGAATAGGCTTACTGAAAAAGATTCAATGATTCACATAGTATGCGGAAAACTAAAATAATTATAATTCGACTCTTGATATCATGGTAATGGCATTTGAATTACTACGAAACATTCACAGGTTAGTGTAATGTCTTTGAAAAATAGTTTCAGCTCGTACTTCATTTATCTTAATTTGTTACATTTAGGTATTTAAGTAAAGATATCATTTATAATCATGAAACAAATTAAAGGTAGATATTACATTTATTCGCACGAAGCGCTTCGCGTCTTCTTTTCTAATGCGTACTGCCAAGAAGTGGATCATATCACCTGTCAACCTTCAAGTCAAAGGTGAATAGGCACCTTCTGGGCAAACACGCTCCATTGTAGTCCGCGTCTCTACCTACGGCTAGTCTGTGGCCATGTATTTCAAATAAAAAAAACGTCTAAGTATTAGTTTTCCTGGAGACTCGACGTTTCGGGCTCAGTAGAAGATTGTAGCTGCTGGTTAGTTACGTGCCTGGTCTACCTTGATGGTTTCGTGTATCCGAGCACCACCAGCTTTCGTATAGGCAGTGCGGATCTGGCCCCAGGTTTCATATATCTGCTCATCTTCATGTATCTCTAGAAGTTCGTACTGATTCCGGAGACATAGGCGAAGTTTTTAATGCTACTAATGAATGATGATCATGATTGTAATCCTGTTCTTGATTATAGGAATGCGGAACCTGGACTCGCTAGGGTTGGCGCACAATCAGCTGCGCGAGGTGCCAGCCCAGGTGTTCTCCCATCTCTCGCTGCTCAACTCGCTCGAGCTGGAGGGCAACCTCATACAAAGGATCGACGAGAAAGCCTTCGCAGGGCTTGAAGGTGCGTACTAACTATGTAGGCTCGACTTTTCGAAATTCGAAAATTTTGTCACGATTTGCGCTCTAATTACTTTTCACTTACAATTAGGTGGAGTGGAGCCACTTTGTTGTGCCAATATAAAGAAAAATGCACGAGCTGTGTGTATAGTGGAGGCCTACCGTGAACTTCAAAACTCGCAAACGAGGATTTGTCTCTGTCACTCTAACGAAGGCGTCATTAGAGTGGCGGAGACAAATCCTCGAAATTTGTTTTCTAAGATTGCGTTAGGGACGCAGACTCTTGCGTCTTAATTTGCTTGAGCTGGGACCTAAACCATAAAACTTTACAAGCGTACAATTCTACAAAATTGACAACTTTTTGTATGGGAATTTATACAATTTTGTAGAATTGTACGCTTGTAAAGTTTTGTGGGATAGGCCACTGAATGGCAATCTCTCACAGAGAATTAAACGAAAAAGCGTTCGTAGGATTTGAAGGTGCGTACAACATTAGGTGGAGTTATTTGACAGACGCATTACCCATGACGCACTTTAAAGCATATAATGTGTCATCAGTGTTTAGCTAAAAGATACCAAATACGGTAAACATACAATTGGAGTAACATATCGAGTAAGAAGTCATGTATGTTGACGTATCTATGCATTCCTGAATTAAAAACATGCACATTTTTGGTTTTATTGTTTGGTTTATAATACGGAGGGTACTTTAGCTAAGCCTGAGTTTATTTGAAAATTCGTCGAAATTAAAGTAATCCAATCACGAAAAATCGTACAACTTTGGCATATTAAGGCTCAATTTAACTAAACTGGAATAAGAGGACTTGAAAAAATCTAGAACTAATTATGGATAAAACTTATTTATTCGTTGAAGTGGAATTCTAGTAACTTTGCCTTTAGTCATAAACTGAATTCTAAAGATACCGAAAATAATTTCAATGTAAGCTTAGGTCGTTAGCGAGGTAAGAACAACTTAAAGTGTCCTCATTATTTTGTTGTTCGGTGAAAAAAGCTTCTAGTTGTTTTTTTACTTAATTTTCTATTTTGCTGACCTGTAATTGTGCTTTTTAAAAGGTAGTTAGTAGTCAACACTATTTTTAGACCTTGAAATAAAATAAAAAAACATATGAACTGTACACTTTTTTATAGCTAAAACCAAATAATGCTATGCCATAAGAATATGAATATTTTGATTGCCATTAGCAGGGACCGGAACCGTTTTAAATATTTTTATTTTTAAATATTATTATTATTATTTTATCGTTATTTTCTCCATACAAAAATAACGGTTTTTTTTCGTTCTTTTTTGTTCTTCGGTAATTAAATTGTAAGTTAATGGAGTAATACAAAAATATGATATTGTAAATTACATAAAATATTAAGCAGTACATAAAGAGTAGGTATAAAACATTTAAACCTATTTGGCTATTTCGAGGTTTTTGTAAAATACCGGTTCCGGTCCCTAGCCATTAGAGTATGGTCAAAGGAAACTAGCATTATAAGAGACTGCACATAGGTACCCAAGAAATTTTATAGGTGTCTACTAAGACTAGGCGACCGAGTGGCTTAGCTAACAGTATGAAAGATAACATACGTGGATTCCAATCGTACCACGTACGTAGTTGAACTATATCTGTTTTATTTGGTATTATAAAATCTAATATTTATAACATAAGAACTAAAATTATATGTTATATCTCCCTAGAACTCAAACATTCATGAAAACCTCCCCACACGGCGATTATAACGTAATTTAATTGCCCAGGAAGTAATTTACGGTAATTCCAACTCCTGCCAGGGAGTCACCAGTCATAAAGAAAATTACTCCGTAAAGCACTGTGTGTTGTCACGCTAGTAACAGTAAAGTAACAAGTTAATGTTACTTAATTTATTGCGTGATAAGTGTGATAACTATTTAATTTTCTTAACACAGATTTGTTAACTTAAGAATTTAGGAAAGTTAACGTTTGATTTAAACAGTTTAATAGCTATTGAGTCGTTTACTGCGGCTATAAAGATAATCACATAATTTATTTGCGTTTAAGTTGTAAAACGAAATGGTTAGTTGGAAACCCTGTAATTAAGTGGAGTGAACTCAGTGAAAGTTTTGGGGAAAGTGGTTTTTGTAGTTAGATTATAAATTGTAACAAATATTTAGAGGTATGACAGTATGTGCAGTATATTATTATGATATTTAGAGTAAGGTGCAGAAAAACGTTTAAAACAAAAGATTTCAAATCAATGTTAAAGACATAAGCAAATAAACCCTATGAAACGTGTATTTTTTATTATACTTTATGATATATCAAATAAAAATATAAATTACTGGGATTCTCAGGATAATCATTTTCGCTCTTCGATATTCATTACACAATTATTGAATATGCTTACCACTTTTTATTTGACCTAAAGTTATGTGCTACGAGTAGTTACCTATGTTAAAACTTTGTGCAAGTAATACGCAGTAACTTATCGAGATTTACCGGACCACCTCCTTCTCGTATACTCCCGACATTTGTATGAAAAAAATATAAATGTTATTGATATAACAGAAAACCTGCAATACCTCCGGCTGGGCGACAACCGGCTGCACGAGATCCCGTCCGAGGCGCTGCGGCCGCTGCACCGCCTGCGCCACCTGGACCTGCGCTCCAACAACATCACCTACATCGGCGAAGACGCCTTCACTGGCTACGGGGACTCCATCACCTTCCTTAACCTGCAGAAGAATATGTAAGTATATTTTGATTCATAGATATTGATCGAAACTTTTGGGTGAAAAAGTTTAACAAAACTTATCAGCCGCTGCACCGCCTGTGCCACCTGGACCTGCGCTCCAAGAACATCACCTACATCGGGGAAAACGCCTTTACTGGCTACGGGGACTCAATCACCTTCCTTAATCTGCAGAAGAATATGTACGTATATTTTGATTCGTAGCTAGTGATCGAAACTTTGGGTGAAAAAGTTTAACAAAACTTATCAGCCGCTGCACCGCCTGCGCCACCTGGACCTGCACTCCAACAACATCACCTAAATCGGGGAAGACGCATTCACTGGCTACGGGGACTCCATCACCTTCCTTAACCTGCAGAAGAATATGTAAGTATATTTTGATTCATAGACAGTGATCGAAACGTAGGATGAAAAACTTTTACTAAACTTATCAGCCGCTGCACCGCCTGTGCCACCTGGACCTGCGCTCCAACAACATTACCTACATCGGGGAAGACGCCTTCACTGGCTACGGGGACTCCATCACTTTCCTTAACCTGCAGAAGAATATGTAAGTATATTTTGATTCGTAGCTGGTGATGGAAACTTTGGGTGAGAAAGTTTAATAAAACTTATCAGCCGCTGCACCGCCTGTGCCACCTGGACCTGCGCTCCAACAACATTACCTACATCGGCGAAGACGCCTTCACTGGCTACGGGGACTCCATCACCTTCCTTAACCTGCAGAAGAATATGTAAGTATATTTTGATTCGTAGCTAGTGATCGAAACTTTGGGTGAAAAAGTTTAACAAAACTTATCGGCCGCTGCACCGCCTGCGCCACCTGGACCTGCGCTCCAACAACATCACCTACATTGGCGAAGACGCCTTCACTGGCTACGGGGACTCCATCACCTTCCTTAACCTGCAGAAGAATATGTAAGTACATTTTGATTCGTAGCTAGTGATGGAAAGTTTGGGTGAAAAAGTTTAACAAAACTTATCAGCCGCTGCACCGCCTGCGCCACCTGGACCTGCGCTCCAACAACGTCACCTATATTGGCGAAGACGCCTTCACTGGCTACGGGGACTCCATCACCTTCCTTAACCTGCAGAAGAATATGTAAGTACATTGTGATTTATAAATAGTGATCGAAACATTTGGGTGAAAAACTTTAACAAAACTTATCAGCCGCTGCACCGCCTGCGCCACCTGGACCTGCGCTCCAACAACATTACCTACATCGGCGAAGACGCCTTCACTGGCTACGGGGACTCCATCACATTCCTTAACCTGCAGAAGAATATGTAAGTATATTTAGATTCGTAGCTAATGATCGAAACTTTGGGTGAAAAAGTTTAACAAAACTTATCAGCCGCTGCACGGTCTGTGCCATCTGGACCTGCGCTCCAACAACATCACCTACATCGGTGAAGACGCCTTCACTGGCTACGGGGACTCCATCACCTTCCTTAACCTGCAGAAGAATATGTAAGTATATTTTGATTCGTAGCTAGTGATCGAAACTTTGGGTGAAAAAGTTTAACAAAACTTATCGGCCGCTGCACCGCCTGCGCCACCTGGACCTGCGCTCCAACAATATCACCTACATCGGGGAAGACGCCTTCACTGGTTACGGGGACTCGATCAAGTCTTAACTTGCAGAAAAATATGTAGGTAACTATCAACAGAATCGATATGTCCATTATAAAATACAGTTGTTTATTGAACCATACCAGTATTTAACCATTGGAGATATTCATTAATTTCATGCTACAATTTACAGCCTTACCGAATGTGGGCAGGCATATATCCGTTCCCCACGCACATCCATATTATAGGAATACCTACTCGTACGTATCGAATTAGGAAGCGAGTAGGGGTGAGTAATGGGATTTCTCTTGACGAGAGTTACTTAATTGATCCGTTTGATTTGATGGTTTCTAGGCATCGTATCAATACAGAGCGTATACCTGTTGGTGAAATTCAGAAAGTACTTGTCACTTAATTTTTATTTGGACATTTCCTGTGTGGCCTGTCTGACATTGCGCGATATAATATAGAATATTTCAGCCTTTATAATGTCCCACTGCTGGGCACAGGCCTTTTCTCATATGTGAGAGGGATTGGGCTATAGTCCCCACGCTGGCCCTAAGCGGGTTGGGAACTTCACATACACCTTTGAATTTCTTCGCAGTTGTATACAGGTTTTCTTACGATGTTTTCCATCACCGAAAGCTAATGGTAAATATCATCTAATATTCCGTACATAAGTTTCGGAAAAACTCATTGGTACGAGCCAGGATTTGAACCCACGACCTCCGGATTGAAAGTAAACGTCTAAACCACTACAAATCAAACGTTGAATTGAGTAAGTAATTAATGTACACCTACATTATTTTTACATATCATACGTTTTTTGGCTCGAAGGCTGATTGTTACTGATAAAAAAACATTACATACACTTCTATGGTTTTTATACTTATGAAAATATATTTGACTGAAACAAATCAACCTAGTCCCACGGTGTATGATAAGCTCAATTGAGGCTTATATTGAGGGTAGGTACTAAGCGGTGATTTAAAATGTATATAATTAAATAAATAACAAATAGGTATGATTGCAATATACAAAGATATGATGTTACCAGGACTCAAACTCACGGTCTCTGGCTTATAGGCAGGGCCACTACCGCCTTAAAACACCAACGTGATTGGTGGAATTAATAAGTATACATTTGAAAATATACATTTTACTTTAAATTTATAAATAAACTTAAAAACTTATATCTGTCTATTACCTCTTCACGTTAAAACCGCTGGACCGATTGTGCTGAAAATATGGAGTTAGTTTGACACCCAAGAAAGGGGAAAAGTTTCTTTATATTGGTCTGTGTGTGTCTGCAGACAAAGTTACGGGCACCATCTAGTTAAATTAAAAAAAAACCTTCTTTCTACTTTTTTTGTTTTAATCATACTTATCTACTTAACCTAACTTATATCTATGATTGGCCCTTGTGGCATTGTACCGAAAATGCTGGCGGCATTTCCTCGCTGTATACTTGTGTAAACATTCGACAAAGCAACTTAAGAACCTACATCGCGAGCGTCAACATTCGGAAAAATAATTTTCCTTCGTTCGTTTTGTTTTCCACGTCACATTAAAGGGTTTACGTAAACAGTGTGACATTTCAGACATACTCTCGGGGGCGAGAAGTCGTGAAGCACACTGATGTAAACATTTCCTCCGCCATGTTTTCGTCGATAGCCCAGACAAGGAAAATAACTGGATTTTCACGCCCACTTAACTAAGCCATGACGGGATCGAGTATCTGTCCGTGTTGTATAATGCACATCAACAATTCAGCGGAAAAACTCTGTGATTTTTTTATATTAAATGTGTCTTACTTATTTGTATTTTGCTTGTAATAAATACGACAAACAAATAAGGAAAATGTATTTATTTAGCCTATTCCTATTAATAGTAAAACATGTTCTCCCTAGTCGCCTCTCGGCTGGGCAAAAACTGCCTACAATTTGGAAGTGAATTATATAGGTAAATTCGATCATCGATCGATTTTGCCGTGTGGTGACAGCAGTAAGAATACATTTGTCACCACCCCAACTCCTCCTGCGGGTGTCGTAAGAGTCGACTAAGGGATTAAAGTGTCACTGACCATTCCACAAGATTGATGATGGGCAGCAGCGTCATCATAGTGGACACATTACTGCGATCGCCAATCCGCTTGCCCAGCGTGGCGATTATGGGCATTTACCTCCTAATGCGTCTATACGCATAGTTAATAGGAGAGGCCTACGTCCAGCAGTGGACTAACATAGGCTGATGATGTGTGATGTGATCATACTGATCATCAATCGATTAGGAGACCGATTACTTATGATAAACCGCGTTTTGATTTGATATTGCACCCTCTTGTATTAAGACGCAGATATTGTTTTATAATCATATTTAAGAAAAACATTGAGAAATTTCGACTGCCCACTAATCTTGACGAATAATTAAAGACGTGAATCTAAAATTGGTATTTATATTTTAAACATTTCCATCAGACCTCTGTAGTCGTAGCTTTATTAATGAAATACCCCTCTCGTTTCGCGAGGTTTTGATTAATTTCTAGAGTGCTGTTGTTTGCTCAACTCCTGAGACTACAATCTCATAAAGGGTATCTTGATTAATTAGACAAAAGTTTACAATGGGTACTGTGAGCTTTTACAAGCAGACAAGATTAGGTGTCACGTGGTTTGTTTGTTGAAATGTTTTGCGAGCACTTAGGACCGTGTTAATAAACAAATTATTTGGCTGTTAACTGAAACAACTTTTGCACATTAGAAGTGTCAGATTCTTTTCAATATCAAAAACAATATACACCGTGTTTTTATTGATTTCTGTTAAATTTAAGGGAAGCTTATTTAGGCCAAAAATAATCAATTTCTCTAAGAAACTAGTGTCTTAACCGATACTGTTATTTAGTTATTAAAAAAATAAGTTTAATGACTGAACAAGTGTATTGCAACCTTTATTACATCCTAATGTTACTTATTTTGACATGTGCCGTCAGCAGCCGTCAGTCGCCTGAGATGTTATTCTTAAGGTTCTCTCACACTTGCCAATGCAATTATTATGTATGCAAACGAAAAAAAATTTTTTTTACGAAATTAACAAAAGCCCATATACCTGTGTACCTACCAGGCGACTTCTATTAATGTTCCAAGTAACCTGACCAATTTAACGGAAATCAATAAAAACACGGTGTATACTAATATTTACATTGGCACTGTACGTATTCTAAGCAAAGAATATATATTAGTACAAGTACAGAAAACCATCTTCATTTGGTAAAAACCCATAAAAAAAAATACTCTTGCTACGATACTTCAAATACCCACCACCCAACGCTAAATTCCTACGCTAAATATCACATAGAAGTGTGCTCTCTTTTAAAAAATGATATAATCTTAATATTTAATTACTACCTTTTTTTATTGTTCATTGTTATAATCAATTCTCTGACAGCGGTCGGATTAGTACGTAGATATTCGACAAACAAAATTCGCGAGTGCGCGACTTGCGTCACCGCTCGCCGTAAGCCCTACTGATAGCCTCCACGGGGTGGCTCTGACAGTTTGAACCGAACGCGCTAGTTGGACAGGCCTGTTTTAAGTAACTACTTAGATAATGCTGATATACACATACATCGATTAAGCACTCTCTTTTATCGAAAAATTATTCGTGACATTGACGTCTCATGCCAACAAAAACTAAGTACAAGAACTTTTTGATTTGGAAGTACTTATACGAATAACAAACGTTCTAGACTTCAGCTTGCTACAAATTCACGTTCCCTACGAGTATATGGCTTTAGTCTAACTGTACTGCATTAATTGTGGGGGATAAATTGAATACTCGATTTCCTTGGTACATACTTTTATATTAATATTCCTTTTTCAACATCACATGAATACAATTATTCATCTTTACATGAAGACTGCCGCCATTCAACTGTCCTATAAATTTTGATTCTTCCATATGACAGAGACGGCGAAGGAGTTGAATTCATTAACATGCCAGTCTTCCTCGTCATGTGAAATAGACTGTGAAAGTTTTATACAGTAGGTACATTTACTGTAAAACTGACTGTTATTTTAATAATGAATTGTTTTCAGGGTGCACCAGCTGCCGACCATGGGCTTCGACAACCTCAACTCCTTGGAGACGCTCAACCTGCAGAACAACAAGCTGCAGCACATCCCCGAGGAGATCATGGAGCCTATACTGGACACGCTTCGAGTTGTCGACATCATGGGTAGGCATCTTATTCGAGTATTTACATATATCAGAATAAAAACCATGAAGGGTCCACGGAAAAAACATGTCCAAACCCAAAAAAAGTCAGGGCAAATTCACACCATATTCTGTTAAATGTAAGGTGGTTTTTCCTTCTCTAATTTGAATTAACTAGACATGTTCTTGCCGTGGTACAGTCAAAGGCATTAATATATATACACTTCTCCATACTGATCCCTTACAAATGTGTCTATATATTAATGCACTCGACTGTACATATATCAGAATAAAAACCTTTTGAAGGATCCACGGAAAAAACATGTCCAAACCCTAAAAAAGTCAGCGCAAATTCACACCTTATTCTGTTAAAAGTAAGGTGGTTTTTCCTTCTCTAATTTGAATTGACTAGACATATTCTTTCCGTGGGCCCTTCATTTGGTAAAAACAAATCAGCTTTCGATGCTACCTTCCTCGTCATTGAATTCGTCATTTTTGTACCATGCTTACCATCACACTTGCTGTCTAAGCGCGCCATTGCTTGAGCGCGTAGCGGAAGTAATAGAAAAGTGAAATTCCCTAGGGAGTAATAGAAATGTCAGTACGTCATTTAATAATATTTTGTCTTTAAACTTATTTTTTTGTCGGCAAGTGTGATGAAAAACATTGTATGCATCACGGTCGGTAAGCGGAATACTAATTCGAGTCATAAAAGCCTAACACTCTCGTTAGTAATTCCGTACTTACCTCCCTTGATGCACAATGTACTATTTTGATGATGAGCGTTATTTGGATAAAATTTGTAAAGTCGAGATTATACTGCCAATGTGTCACCCAAGTCGATAAATATTACCAGGCCTAATGGCGCCAACCCAGCTTATTCAGAAGTAACAGAAGAACAGAATTTCGTAACGTACATTTTCGTGGACTGCTCTAATATGCCTTCTCAAGTTCTCATACACACTCAAAACAAATGTCAGCTGCTTTAAGAAGACTGTGCCGCAAACCGGAGTAATGCAGCAGCGGGCTACGACAAATTTTGCTGCAAACTGGAATAATACAGCTACGGGTTACAACGTAGCAAGCGTAGCGTTGTTTCGTCGGCGTCGCCATTCAATAAATTACGCGAGTATTGGAAACACTCGTAGCACCATTATATTTTTATTATAATAACATCGTGTGAATATCAGAGCACGCAAACGGTTTTGTGTAAAATATGTAACTACATACCTGTACACTAGCTATACACTTTTTTGTCATAGTGTGTTATTTACTGAATACATTTTCTTGTGGAATTATTAAAATTATAGTTCGATACACTTAATTACTGCATGTATCGTTATGAAATATTATGCATATTAAACCAGTTTGAAATAATAAGTAGACGAAACAAACCTGTTTAAAGTTCCACCAACTAAATCATATAATGTAACCCATGAAAATTCAAACTAACAACATTATGTGCGATGTACGTTCCAACGTTTTGCGTAAAAAATGTTAATAACTTTGGGGTCGGTATTAAATACGAGTGGTAGAATACTTTCTACCACTACATGCTACTCATAAATTAAAAAAAATACTTTTTTGTCGTTTCTAGTTGCTAAGTGCAAATTTCGATGTTTTACAGAAATCTGTGCCAAAGTTTCAGCAATAAGACGGCTGAGTGTTCGAACTGTCCCTATCATATTAACAATATTATCATCTTCAACATTGAATTACAAACACTAAAAGTGAGAGCCTGGCATAAATAACTTAGCGTATTAAGTTCAAGGACGTTTGATAAACAAATTGTATCTAAATTAGCATTTTATCCGCTTTATTTACCAGTTATTGTATGTTATCCTAACAGTTTACATTAAATATTTTCTTTTTAAATAGGAACCCTATGATACAGTTATATCAGGTTTAGAAATATCCTTAGTCACGTTACTACCGTTAATTTACATATTATAGCTGGGCTTAGTACATATTACCTATAGTTATAAGCATAACATTATACATTCATCTTATGTTGAAGAAAACTAATCAAAATATTATTATTTAATATTAACTCTGAACATGCAAACTATGCAAATTGACCATTGAAGAAGCAGGAATTATCCGCCATTCTCTTTAAAAGCATTTTAAAGTTTTATTCTTTATTACTTGAAATGCAGATAATTTTATGGAAAAGGTTCCATTAAGAAATAATGCGTAAATATTGAACAAATGTAAAGCGCATTTTAAGAGTGTCCATTGTACCCAAAGCTAAAATAGGCGATTATTTCAGACAACCCGCTGATTTGCGACTGTGAGCTTGCCTGGTACGAGGCATGGCTGGCGGGGCTGCGCGACCGGGACGACGAGATGATGCAGAAGAAACGCACCGTCTGCACCATGGTCAGCGAGCACCGCGAATACAGCGTCGCCAAGATGCCGCTGGAGAAGATGAACTGCAAGAGGAAACCCGCGTACGACCGCCCCAACAGCGCTCTCCGCTGCGCCGCCTCCGCAACCAACCTACTCCTCGCTGTGCTGATCAGGTGGCTCTACTAAACCTAAATTAATATACTTATACACTCTTAAGTTTACCCTTTTAAGTTTCGCCAAGGCTGCCTTCGAGCTAACTGTGGCCGGATAGCTCGAAGCCCCCCTTCGCTTTATACTCGGTTTAAAATTTAGCAACGTGATGAATTTGTGCGAAAAACTCGATACATATCAATTTGGGCTGATAAATTAGTATTTTGGAGCGGTAGCTTGTGATAGTAAAGGTTTTAAAGAGTTAAAGTAAGTGTGATACTGTGAGTATTTTTACATATTAGAAGACCTGTTACGGCATGCCTTACTAATGAGTAATGTGACAACCAGAGAGTAGTAGTATATTATCGACTACAGTTCGGCATTATATTAGTATCACTGGAGACGTGCTTCGTTCTTAAAGAGATGTGTCGTTAGCGACGCATCACATTCGTGTGCGGACCCTTACACGGTCCGATTTATGTGATTAC
>JALPQI010019801.1:0-20923 GCA_025490895.1 Thaumatotibia leucotreta | reverse complement strand
CACCGTAATTCCGCGCTTATAAGCTTGACGCAAAATTCGCAGTGCATCAGGTGTACCATGTCGTCTTTAATATTAATGGCGTTCTTTACATTCATTGATTATTTACAAAATTAAAAATTGTGGAAAAAATTTAAAAAAATACCTCTCGTAAAATAGTTTTTTTTATTCTGATTTATTAAGTCCAAATATTTTATACTCAAAGAAACTTTTTTAGTACCACTATTGAATAGTGAAGGTTTTGACTTTTGTCTCTAAACCTTTTCCCCCGGATGAACGGGGTAATCTCGAAAAACTGTCTAACTGGACGAGAACATATGCATCGGGGCTCGTATTGCGAGAGATTTTAATCGTGTATTCCTGGGCCCAATTTCACCATCTTGACAGGTGCGACAATTGTTAAATATCGCTGTTATTAACGTCACAGGCCTCCGTTTGGGTATTTAAAAAAAGGTAAACAATCTTGCAGTATCTTTTTATTGAAAATATACGAGTAGAAAATAAGTTTTAGCAAGTATACATAATATAACAAGGAAATACAGTGATTTACATTGTTTTGATTCACCAGTACTTATTTTGGATTTTTAAATGCATTTTTCAATAAAAAGATACTGCAAGATTGTTTACCTTTTATGTAACCAAACAGAGTACAAGTAGTTATAATGTAATACTAAAAAAATATTTTTTATTGAGAATAGTTTACCAATGACATAAACATAAATACACAGAATTAGATTTGGATAGAAGAAACAAGTAAATTCATTTGTATTGCGGCCGAGCGTGTCTGATTTTGTACTGAAGTTGTTACTTGCCTATGATTTTAAATATGTCTCAGATCCTTGAGTATTCATATTTTTTTGTGTTGTTGCAATTAATATTACTTAAAGAGGCATTATTAATGTTTTTGTTCACTTCAACTTACAAAATTTGACGCCCGAAAGCTGCGAATAAAGACGGACAACTCAGTGCATTTTACTGAGTTCATTTGACACGCTAAGTAGATACGTTTGCTTGATCTATGGTATATATGACATTTGTGCATAAATACAAGGTGTAACAAAGATAGCAATCACCCAGTCACGGAAAACATGAAGAAATTTTTTTTTGGGGAGCATGTTTATTTTCTGTCGGAGGGTTGGGCTTATTTGGGGGCCGAAAGAAAATTTTTTTTCGTCATACATTGTTTTTTTTTCCTTCCTATTTGCTTACTCAGGATAAGAAATCAAATTAAGGTGCATTTAGACCAAAAGAGCATTCGCTGTTCTATCCCCCGCTCTACGAAATCAACCAATCCCGTTTTGTGTAGCGATCGAATTTCGTAGAGTGGGGGGTTAGAATAGCGAATGCTCTTTTGGTTTGAACGCACCTTTCTATTTATAATTTAAATATTATGAATTAAATGGGAACTTAGGGTTCCGTAACTACCTTATATAAAATAAAACGTTCACTAGTGACTAAAAAAATTAGAAGTATGAAGAGACAGTAACTTTTTTGTTCCCAAATGCCGTACTGTCCGCTAAACTTTACTGTGACAGTGTCAGAGGTCGGCAACGCAATAAAAATGATAATTATACAATTATAAGTGAACTGTATTACAATGTAATATTATAGAGTAAACTCGGGTAATTTCGTATTAAGTTTTCGTAATAATATAAAACTTGACCTACGTAAATTATACAGATTGTGCTACGGCAACTGCCAAAAAGATAATTAACATGATAATCTTGTATCTATTTTATATTCGATGAACGATTCAACACAACACGGCGATATAACACGGATGTACGTAATTGTCCAACTTCACCCTTTAGCACCTTAACCGCATATAATGTTCACCGATTTCATATTTGTATTACAAGCGAATGGCATTCAGAAGCTTGTATTTATTAAAATTAACATATGGACATCTTTAACAAAACCTATCAACTTTTTTTTAAATATATCTTCATCATCAGTCCATTTCACTACACATAATTTCCCATAAGATTCAGTGATTTTTTTACCAATGAACTTATATTATAATGTTATATTTGAGGAGTGTCTTTTCGAAAGGGCTTTTCCTGATTTGGACTTTTTTACATTTTTTTCTACTCAGAATCTGATCTTTCGATCTTGATAGAAATAAAAAAGTGTCCCAAAAAAAATCCATTGAGTTACTATTTTTCATGCCCATTCTTCGACCGTAGCTCAGTGGAAGACAAGAAAATGTATGGAATTCTCGGGACACTTTTTTCTGCTAATGAGGATCGAAAGAGCTCGCGATTCTAAGTAGAAAAAAAAGAAAATATCCAAATTTGGAAAATTTGAAAAATCTACAATAAAATAAAAATCCGCCCTTAACTTAAGCACGAAATTGACTTTTAACTTAATACGAATGAGGAACATTCCATGAAAACATCTACTTTTTGTCGCTTACGTCGTTATGGTAGCTACCTTATCAAAATATCTATAATAGCTGCTAGAAAACACTGTTAATCTTTAAGCCTAGATATGTTATTATTATACAGTAACTGAGCTTACTAATTTAAATTTTCAAAAGTATTGATAAGACCGGATAGGTGGGCTAGCGTAGCCACCAAGGGCTTGTCCATTAATCACGTCATGCTGTATAAGGGGAGGGGGGGTCAAGAAAAAAACACCAATTATCACCATAGGGGGGGGGGGGGGCTCATCGGACAAATGACGTGTAATTTTTTGTTACTCTTTGCTGAAAGCATTAAAGGTAGAAAAAAAAAATCTATAGTTTTTTAAAACAATTTTTAAGCATAACCTGGGGGTTACCATGTCGTACTAGTGCATTTCAGTTTAGGTCAAGGACAAGACTATACGAGTCGTATAGCCTTGTCCCTTTGTCTCGAATACTTAAGTTGGCAATAAATTACACGTCATATTGGCTAGGTTGGGAGGTCCTGAAAGTATCACCCTGGGGAATGGGGGGGTCTAACATAGGCCAAAATCGTATGACGTAATTAATGGACAAGCCCCAAGCGGATGCCGCAAAATGGGCGCGGACGAGTCAGACATAGCGGGACGACCAGGCCCCTATACCACAAAACTTTACAAGCGTACAATTCTACAAAATTGTCAACTTTTTGTATGGAAATTTATACAATTTTGTAGAATTGTACGCTTGTAAAGTTTTGTGGTATAGGCCACTGGATGCCTTTCTTAACAACTCGCTGGAGGAAATACACACTCGGGAGTCGTGGAGTTTGAGGGGAGAGGCCTTTGCCCAGCAGTGGGACACAAAGATCATCATCATCATCATCATCAGCCTATGATAGTCCACTGCAGGACGTAGTCGTAGGCCTCTCCTATTAACTATGCGTATAGACGCATTAGGAGGTAAATGCCCATAATCGCCACGCTGGGCAAGCGTATTGGCGATCGCAATAATGTGTCCACTATGATGACGCATCATCAATCTTTTATCAAATAATGGTCAGTGACACTTCAATCCCTTAGTCGACTCTTACGACACCCGCAGGAGGAGTTGGGGTGATGACAAATGTATTCTTACTGGCGTCACCACACGTACACAAAGATAGGCAGAATAAAAAAAAAACAAAATTATAATAGTGTCGCTTACGACATGTTTTCATAGAATGCTCCATGAGATATCTAAGCGCCCTTATTGCAAGCGACAAAGTGGGACGTTTCACTAAACCGCTCGCTCAAAATGGGTCATTGTCAGATTAAGGTTATCGTCTTTTCGGTGGACATACATAGAGTTAAGGAGTTCGTGTACTAATTTTGCGATAAAAAAAATTACTGGTACAACTAGGTTCCCCGTTCTATAACCTTAGTATGTAATGAAAACATCACTACATAGTTTAAAATAAAGTCACTTTTTCTGTCCCTATGTCCCTTTGTACGCTTAAATCTTTAAAACTACGCAATGGATGTTGATGAGATTATTTTTAATTTTTCAAGATGAAGGTTTTTATGTAGGTATAGTACCCGTGCGAAGCCGGGGCGGGTCGCTGGTAGGCGTATAAAAGCTATTAACTTTTGACCACCGAGTGGACAACTTTTGATTTTCCGACTGACAATGACCCAAATATCTTTTGACTCCTGGAGTTGGTTACGTTACGAGACTGTTTACTATAAATTCAAGTATTATAATGTTTTTTAACAGCTAACTTGAGATCCGGCTACCGACAGCAGGCGACCTCGATATCCCGTCACTTCGTGTCTGTCTCTATAAGTATAATATTAAAAAGAAGATGTTAACGTTGTTATAGGTTAAAAAACCGGCCAAGTGCGAGTCGGACTCGCGCGCAAAGGGTTCCGTACCATTATCTATTTATTATTAAAAAAATACAGTTAAATCAACCTACCCCAAAAACTATAGGAGATAATTTTCACTCACTCACTCCGCTGGCTCAGCGACCCGAAGTGGATCTTGGCCTCCGACACTAAGCTCCGCCAGTCCTCCCTATTCTGTGCAGCTTGTCGCCAATCGAAATCGGCTTCTCGAAGCTGACACAAGTCTTTTTGGACTTCGTCGATCCATCGGTATCTAGGGCGCCCCACCGGACGCCGTCCACTAGGACGACCCAGATGGACCTTTTTGGCGGCTCGGTGATCTCCCATCCTCTCCACATGGCCGAGCCAGCGAAGTCGAGCAGACTTGCTCTCGCCAATTATGTTGGGCTCGGACACCAACTCTTCCACTTCTGCGTTGCTCCGGACTCTCCACCCTCCATCCTCCCTCTGAGTAGGCCCCAGAATCTTTCTATAGATCTTTCTCTCCGCCACCAAGAGCTTGTTCTCTTCCTTCAGGGTCAGCGTCCAAGCCTCGCATCCATATAGCAAGATCGGCTTTATGACAGTTTTGTAAATCCTGATCTTGGTTCTTCTGCTAATAAGCTTAGACGCTAGTATTTTGTGAAGACCTGCTGAGCATCTTAGGGCGTTCTGAATGCGAAGGTCAATTTCGTCTTGTCTCTGGTTTGTATCTGTCACTGTACATCCCAGGTATTTAAACTTAGGTACCCCTTTGTACGTGGTGCCATCGACATCAAGGTTCTTCCTTCTTGACCTGGAATCTTTGTACCTCCGCATATGGAAATACTCCGTCTTGTCAAGGCTGATTCTGAGACCCACTTTCCTACCTTCTACATCCAGAGTCTGAGCCATCCGTCTCACTTCATCCTCGCATTTTCCTAGTAGAGCCAGATCGTCGGCATATCCCACAATCTTATGTCGCCCGTTTAACTCCACTCCGCCGTCAATCACTAAAACTTTCCGAATGACGTATTCGAGTACTAGATTGAATAACATTGGGGAAAGAGCATCTCCTTGTTTAAGGCCAGTGGCTACGACAAATTCTTCGGTGAGTGCTCCGCCTACGCTGACTCTTAACCTGCTAGTATGAGTGGCGACCCTAATCATCCTTACTAGTTTGCTGGGTAACCCAAAAGACTGTAGTATCAGAAAGAGTGTTTCTTTGTCCACACTATCATAAGCCTTGGTGAAATCGACGAAAAGTGCGTGAATGTTTTGAGCGTACTCCCATCTCTTCTCCATGAGCTGCTTCAGTACAAACACCTGGTCAATTGTGCTCCGACCCCGGCGAAACCCGCACTGATAATCCCCCAGAATGGTTTCCGCAAACGGTTCTAAACGGCCCAGGAGAATGTAGGCGAGCACTTTGTATGCCGTCGGAAGTAGAGCAATACCTCTGTAGTTGGAGCACCTTTTCTTGGAGCCTTTTTTATGTACGGGACATATTACACCCACATTCCACTCATCCGGCTGTTTTTCCTCTTCCCAGATGCTTCCAATTAGCACGTACAGTCGTGATTGTACGCTCCCGCCGCCATATTTCCACACTTCCCCCGGTATGCCATCAACCCCTGGACACTTATTGTTTTTTAGCCGCATGACAGCCTTATGAAATTCATCGAAGCTTGGTTTTTCTACGTCTACGCCGTTACCGCTCTGCTCTGGCTCTTCAACTTGCGTCTCTATTGGTGGACAATTGAGCAATGCTTCGAAATACCGTCGTCATTCGTTCCTTATAGCAACTGGGTCCGTTATGAGATTCCCATCATCATCCTCAAGGATCTGGGCTGTTGGCTGGTATCCTTTTTTAACTGTCCTGACTTCCTGGTAAAACTCCCTTGTCATATTCGCCCTGATTAGACTTTCCATCTGTTGTAATTGGTCATTCAGTCGCTTCCTCTTTAAAGATCTAATCAGGTTCCTTAAGGCCTTTCGCGACGCGCTGTACTTCTGGTTCCACATGTCGTCTTGTTCAGACAATATCTTATACTTAAGCCTCTCGTTCATAGCAAGATCGCAGTCCTGGTTCCACCATTTACGTTTTCTATGACGCTTCTTTCTACCAAGAGTCTTTAAGCCCACCTCCTTAATGGTTGCTTTAGTCACCTCCCACACTTCGTCAACGCCTTCCTGTACCTCTAAACCGCTGAATCTATTGCTCAATTCTAGCACAAAGGCTTCCCTTGTTGCCTTATCCATTAGGCCTTCAGTGTTGAACCCTTGATCTGCAGGTTTATCAGTTCGGCTAGTGGCCTTAAGTTTTACTTTTACCTTAATGCTCACGAGGTGGTGGTCACTATCACAATCTGCACCACGGAGAGTCCTTACATCCTCTATTGTGCCCTTATGTCTATCATCTATCAAGACATGGTCTATTTGGTTGATAGTAACTCCATCCGGAGACTTCCAAGTCCCCTTGTGAATATTCTTATGGGGGAACATAGTGCTTCTTACCACCATCGCCTTAGCCGCAGCAAAGCTTACCAGTCTTGTGCCATTCTCGTTCGAGACTTCGTGTTTACTGTGTCGGCCGATGGTAGGGACAAATGCTTCCTCACGTCCAACTTTTGCATTGAAGTCTCCTACAACAATCTTGACGTCATAACTCGGAATTCGATCGAAAACCATCTCCAGTTCCTCGTAGAATTGGTCTTTAGCTTCATCATCTGCCATTTCCGTGGGGGCATAGGCGTTAACTATCGTGATATTTTTGAACCTACTCTTAACCCGCAAGGCGCTGATTCTGTCTGATATTGCGTCAAATCTCAGTATGCTACCTATCACTTTCTTACTCACTATAAATCCGGTCCCATTCGTGTGGTGGCCGTTCTCGTTTCCACTGTAGAATAATACCGACGTATTATCAATATCAGACTCTCCGTTATACGGCCACCTAACTTCCTGCAGCGCAGCGATATGGATGTCATATCGTATCAATTCTCTGTTCAGTTGGTAACTTGAGCCGGGTCTGCATAAACTTCGTACGTTCCATGAGGCAAATCGAAAGTCCATTTTTCCGCGCCGTGAGTCGTTGTTTGAATCGGATCGTTTTTTCAACTTATGTGTCGGTCTCGTAACAGTTGCTTTTTACATGGGAGGGTTGTTAACCCGCCGCACAACCCCCAAAATGCTGGAGGACCACACCTTACGTTGGTCAGCGAGCCCATCGGGCTTAGCCGGATAGCGTAGCTAGGCTGTGCTACCGACCATTCCCCCATCCGCCACCCAGGGGACGCCCCTCTACGCCAGTAAGGTCAGCGCGAGGAGATAATTTTATCAAACCAAAAATCGTTGATAGAGTTTATTAATGTGCATAACATTTATTTTTTTCAGAATTTTATATCGCGTAGTTTCAAAAATAGAGGGGGGGGGGGGCACATTTTTCAGACTTTGAGACCTGATATCTCGAAAACGATTTGCTTAAATAAATATGTGATGTATAAACCTTCATATCATTTTCAAAGACCTTTCTATTAATACCCCACACGCTTATGTACAACTAAAAAAAAAATTATATCCCTCAGTTACATGTATGGAGGGCCCCCACCCCAATGGTTTTTTTTACAATTTAGTATCACATTCCTGTAGCGGTTCATACAACACATTTCCTTACCAAATTTCGTTACTGTAGCATTTATAGTTTCCGAGTAAATTGGCTGTGACAGACGGACAGACGGACAGACGGAGAGACGGACAGACGGACATGACGAATCTATAAGGGTTCCGTTTTTGCCATTTTGGCTACGGAACCCTAAAAATACTGTAGTCATTCAAAAACGGCTGGGCCATATATGTTCGATATAGTTTAGTTTTTAATTATTTTAACTTCTCCCGATGTTTGTTTGTAATCAAATCTTGCGAATAAAATCAAATTTGGTGAGTAGGGGAGACCTGGTATGAACGTAACAATTTTCACTTTTTGATTTTTTATATTTTTTTGGTAGTAGTTGTCAAACTTTGCATCTTTATGTGCAATAGACACATATTTCATGTATCTTTTGATACCAAAATAAACTTCATACATCGAATAGTTTTACAGAAAAATGGCTCACAGTGAAGGATGGAATTTGTTGCAATTATCCCTACCCCCAGGGCTGGTTGTAACAGTACATAGGGATAATAGAAACAAAGTAAATAACTATAAAATAATCAATATAATTATGTGTACTTAGTATTTTTAAGTAATCAACAGTCTTACAATATCACTATCTCAAAGACGAACATTAACAATGAATGAATATAATTAACATTAGGTATTATATGAGACGAAATTAATTTATACCTGTAGGATATATGAGTGACGTGAGAGTAATCAACTTTATGTCTTATTCTAAATGGCATATAAACAAATGCTAATCCAAGGAATTAAATGCTTCCTGCATTGTCCTTATTTCTGAGTAGGTATACTACTAAGCTAATCATACAATGTACCTAATATGATAAAAAAATGTGTTTTACTCCTCATTGACAGTGAATATTTGTTTTCAGAAACAAATCCCGCCTTGGGTAGTGCCGCTGAACTTTCAAGTAAAGCTTTCCTTTGTACATATCTATATAAAGTGATGTGAGCCAGTTGTTACGTCTTTGCTGCGTCCCTGTAGGGCATTTAAAAAAAGGATCACCTCAACTGCAGCTAAAGCTATAATTTCTATTTTGATGGACTTCTGTCTGTTATTATTTTCTGTATATTAGACATTCTGCAACAAAAAGGCACTAAGTATTTATGAGTTATTTAATAAACGCTAGCACATAGGTGTACCAATGAGCCTCCAATTTGGAAATTGGGATGTGTTCGAGAGACGATAAAAGTGGACTGTAATGTTGTAACGAGAGAAAGTCGGAATTAACCGTTGTAAAATTTAAATTGAAATACGTTAGGGTGTAGGGGAGCAAGAATGTTGGTGCTTGTTGAAAGAAACGTGAAGTGAGCAGATGTACAGCTGAGTGATTGGATTACCTTCCGTGCCTGATGCTGGAGGTGGGATCCGTAGCTTTGCTGTCCGCTGTTGGCGCCGACCGGATTCTCCTGCTAACTGAAGTCACCTGACCGTTACCTCCAGAGTCCAACTTAGCCTGGGTCCGCTCTTCGCACTTGGTCGTAGGGCTCCTTGCACTCGCTAGTTTAATGTGGTGCTGATGAACTCGCGTGTGAGTGGTGTTTTAGTACGAGAATATAAAATACGATAGCGAAAACTGTGTCGACTCAATGACGGTTTGAAATCACACTGACTTTTTTCACTAATGAGAGGGGAGGGGAAACGTCAAGTTCAAACGTCACGTTGTCAGTAGAGCCACTATATAAATAAAAATAGATTGCTATGTTGCAAACTTGAACATTATCCGCCTACCAAAATACGACAGTGTTTTAACCCAGAGAACACAAACGAAAAACTAAAACTAACTAAACCAAAGGGAAAACGACACAACATATTTATAATAAAAGTTAGACGCTAATACCGTTGCCGTGCGAATCTCGCGCTGAGCGACCGCCTACCATCAGATGACCTGACGCGAGAACGCAAGGGGAAACGAGTGTCACGACAAGAGCGAAAGTTAGCTGTACTACACGAACGAAAGCACCTTTGGAGTCTAGACCATAAACAGGAGTGCGATAAAGACGACAACGTAGTGATAGGCGGCCCGACGACAAGGGTTACAGCGACAGCGACGGAAAGGGAGAAGGCTAGCCCGAGAACTAGAATGAATGTGACAACGAGAACGGGCGTGAAAGCAAAAGCAGAGAGGCAAGCGATAAGGGAACATAAAATTAAAACTGAGAGGGATTGAGGCTGACGATAAGATTGAGCACAAGAAACGGGAGGCGAGGCGAATCGGGGGCGAGAACAAGAACGAGAATTGGAGCGAGGTCGAGAGTCTGAGCGAGAGCGAGAATCTGAGGGAGAGTAAAGGCCGGGACGAGAGCGAGAATCGGAGCGAGAGCGAGGATCGGACCGAGGGCGAGAATCTAAGCAAGTGCGAAAATATGAGCGAGTGCGAGGATCTAAGCGAGGGCGAAAATCTAGGCGAGTGCGAGAATCTAAGTGAGGGCGAGGGTCTAAGCGAGAGCTAGAGTCGGAGTGAGAGTGAGAATCGGAGGGAGAGCGAGAGCCAGAGAGAGAGCAAAAGTCAGTGCGAGAACAAGAGTCAGTTCGAGAGTAAGGAGCCACTTCAGCGGTGGCGGCACCACCCATCAAGAGCCATCCGAAAGCACTGTTAAGGGCAGTCGGTTGATCTGGATCCCCATGGACCAGTCCAGGGCGCAGCGATGAAGCGAAAATGCCAGCACTCAGGAGCATGTCGACAGGACCCGGGATGTGAGGAGACGGATCAGCTAAATCCAAATCCTTAATGTGTTGCCACGACGATAAATCCATATGCTCGGCTGGCACGTCTGGGCATATAGTAGGTAACACATAGGCCTCTAACGAAATGGTCACATTAGGGCGACCACTGGTGGGTGAAATGACACATGACAAGGTACCTGCAGGTTCAGTTGTTGAGTGACCAATACCAGTCACAGCATGCCTACCATCCTTGAACCGCAGACCTAATCTTTCAGCACAGGCTACACTTAAGAAATTACAGCCACTAGCAGAATCCAGTACAGCTCTAATTGGAACAAAGGTCCCCTGAACATCCCTAAGACACACATAGGCTGTCGAAAACAAAGGCGAAGTTGCCATGTTATTTGCAACCATAGTTAGCGGGTTTGGAATTTCTACTTGAGACTTTGAAGAACTCGTATCACTATTTGCGGCTGAAGCAGGTGCCTTTGCATTATTAAAATGAAGTAGAGTATGATGGGAAAATCTACACTGCTCACACCGCTGCTTCGCTTTACAAAACTTCACAGAGTGTGAACCCGATAGGCACAATATACATAAATTATTCTCCTTGACACATTTAAACCTACTCGCCGGGTCAGAACTTAAGAATACAGGGCAAGAAGCTATGCTATGTGCCTCACTACACAACACACATGTTGTGGCAGACACAACCAAAGCTGTATTCCCCTTAGAGGCAGGCCTACTTACACTAGGTTGAGCAACACTAGTCATAAACCCTGCAGCATCCAAAGCCCGATACCTTTTTTCAATAAAGTCCTGCAACTTACTTAGCACAGGAATTTCATCCGAGTTGTGCTCTAATTCAAACTGCTCTTTTGTACTCTTATCAAGCTTCGACCATAGTAACTGCACAAGCATGAAATTGACATCTGGTAACTTAAAGCCTTTTAATATTGACAAGTTTTCATTAAAAACCCTATGAACCCGCTGCAGGTCACTAGTCCGACATCCTTTCACTGCTTCACATTGAATTAACTTTTCATAGTAGGTTGTTGCGATAAGTCTAGGTTTATTATATTGCCTATATAATGTGTCATAAGCCAAGTTATAGTTCTCATCATTGACAGGGTAATTCTTTATCAGATCAAACGCCTCATTTTGCACACTCGATAATAAATAATGCAACTTCTCAACCGGCGCAATATCCGTGCGTGTATGCACTATAGAATTAAAAAGTTCGATAAATGACAACCAATTCTCAACCCTAGCATCGAAAGGCTTTATCTGTAGTTTCGGCAATTTTGGCATAACCAATTGTTGTGTTTTTGTAGTTGTATGTTTTAACTCCCTCACTAAGCGCGCTCTTACTGACCTAAGTTTCGTGTCAAATAATGCTGTATGGCTACAGATTTCCCGGTGGTCACTTCGCGGGTTACAGCTAAGAAGCTTTATTTGCGCTTCGCGAAAATTCTGAGCTATCGAGCTCAATTCGCGTTCGTCACACAAAGCGAGATCTTCATCCGACAACATCTGCAAATATTCTATTCTCATCAACGCATAGTCCCGGGCAATCAGAAGCGGGTCAACAACCGCTTCGGACTCCCTTGTATTACCACCGGGCCCCATGCTGAACAGTTGAGAATAGAAGAAAACAACAACAAAAACTAATCGAAACAATTACGGCGATAATGCTATTTTCATCCAGGGTGACAGTAATGGCAGTGACAACTGACATAAACGAAAGTGTTGCCAGGAATATTATTTATGACGGTCAACTGAATGAATGAGTACTTAATTGTTAAAACACCACTACACGACCAACCTTCTTGCTTACCCACGAATATTTTTATAAATCCTACCCTAATATTTTTTCTCAAAATAACGACAGGTAAATAAATAAGTAACGGAATCCGATAAGTGACTACGCGAAAACAAACGATAAAACCAGAGGTCACTTATCAAAATATCCGGTTTGAAGAACCAAAATGTTCGAGAGACGATAAAAGTGGACTGTAATGTTGTAACGAGAGAAAGTCGGAATTAACCGTTGTAAAATTTAAATTGAAATACGTTAGGGTGTAGGGGAGCAAGAATGTTGGTGCTTGTTGAAAGAAACGTGAAGTGAGCAGATGTACAGCTGAGTGATTGGATTACCTTCCGTGCCTGATGCTGGAGGTGGGATCCGTAGCTTTGCTGTCCGCTGTTGGCGCCGACCGGATTCTCCTGCTAACTGAAGTCACCTGACCGTTACCTCCAGAGTCCAACTTAGCCTGGGTCCGCTCTTCGCACTTGGTCGTAGGGCTCCTTGCACTCGCTAGTTTAATGTGGTGCTGATGAACTCGCGTGTGAGTGGTGTTTTAGTACGAGAATATAAAATACGATAGCGAAAACTGTGTCGACTCAATGACGGTTTGAAATCACACTGACTTTTTTCACTAATGAGAGGGGAGGGGAAACGTCAAGTTCAAACGTCACGTTGTCAGTAGAGCCACTATATAAATAAAAATAGATTGCTATGTTGCAAACTTGAACAGGATGAAAGTAACAAGTTGTTTCAATCATCCCTGGATATCGAATTTCCAGAATCCCACAAACACGTAGCAAAAAAACATAAAAAGCATCATTAAAACATTGATTTGCAACCCTCAAACTGTAAATGATTAGTGACTTTACAACACCCATGCAAAACGCAAGCTATAGCGTTACCATGAAAAATCTAACTAAGATTGAAAAAATGGTTAAAAACTTACTTTTGACGCATTTTTCTGGGACCATAGCACTACACGCATAACCTGCCGTCACAGCACCGTGGGTGTAACTGAGGTTAGGGGGGAATCGAAATGGCATCTAATGCCCTGAAGGACGTTCGGATAGATGTCGTAGAAAAATTTTAAATGAGTTTGTTACGTTCATCCCGCGTTACTTTTATACCTGGTCTCCCCTAACACTATTGCACATTTGACTTGATCTTAGGTACGTATTGTAAAATACACCATCGTATTAAAATTTAAAACATAACCAAGAATCAAACATTTAGACACACAAATACATGCTCTCGCCGGGATCGAACCCGGAACCTCCAGCTTCATTGCCAGAATCAGTACCAGACAATTAAACCATGCAGTGAAAGGGAGCTTATACAGAAGGTCGTAAGCGCCATAGTGTCTCTATGGACTTGAGCTGTTTTGTAAAACAGATCATCGTTGCATCGAGATATAAGGCATAGAGCACAACGATTGGTAGCGGCTTGGAGCGAAAACTTTGTATGAAATAATTTAGCTAGCAAATAAAACTGAGTTGGGCACACTGGTTATATTGCCGAATAGGCGAAAAACAAAACAATTACGCTAAATAGGCTATTGCCAGAAATTATGACGGATGGGAATTATATAGCGTTTCAACAATGTTTTTGTAATTAATGTTTTTTTATCAATCTAATGCTTTTGCTTTACAATCCGACGAGCCAGGGCAAGATTTTGTCAATCTTTAAGCGTAACAAGATTTTTACAGTTATCTACATAGGTAGACAATTCCTTGCGTAAATTTCGGCTTACTATGATTTTTAGAGACTAAGGGCTATTATTACTGAAATAATATTTAATGTTATAATTTTTGAAGTGCAATAAAAAGTCCTCTGCGGAGATTCTTAATGTACAAAAATTGTACAACTTCCTTTCGTGCCCCCTATACGGCGGAAGATAATTTAATTTTTTAAATTTATATTAAGATTCATAAGTGCTTATTGCCTACTTGAATTAAAAGTAAAATCAGTGCTGCCCTCTGGTAAACCTGTACAAGTGTTTCAGACGCTACTTTCTATCGCTCTCATTTGTACCCAGCCTAAGACGCACTCACTAACTTTACATGGCGTTACACGATTCGGTGATTTTAGAACGGTGTACGAATTCAAACACGGTATTTGCCTTATCGGATGCAAGCTTGACAATTGACATGAACACGATTCAGTGTTTGCGACCAATTAAGTGCTTGTACATTGCGCGTAGAACCGATGGCCGTTGGGGCGGGAAGGTTCTCGAGTGCCGGCCACGTACCGGAAGGCGCAGCGTGGGTAGGCCCCCCACAAGGTGGACTGATGATCTGGTAAAGGTCACAGGAGTCCGCTAGATGCGGGTGGCACAGGACCGGTCATTGTGGCAACCTTTGGGGGAGGCCTATGTTCAGCAGTGGACGTCTTTTGACTGATATGATGATGATATATGATGAAGTACTTGTAGTAAGCGAAGTTTTCAACAGATGGCGCTACTTTGGATATAGACCGCGCTAACGCTATCTCGATATAAACAAATCAATCAATACCATGCGACAATACGAGTATTATCGACCTAGTTGTGTACGAAAACAAACATGGTTTTTGCCTTTTCAGGTGCAAGCTTGGCATAGACTTGATTCAGGGTATTTTACGACCAATTAAATACTTGTAGTAGGCGAAGTCTTCAACAGATGGCACCACCTTAAGAGATAAAACGAGCTAATGGTTTGTCGCTATAAAAAATAAACAAATCGATATCATGGGGCAACTAGAATGGTAAGTTTGCATTCTGGCTTGTATTGTGGTTCTAAGCGACGATATATGTGGTTAAAGATTTTTATTTATCTCAAAAGAAATTTACATTTCACTTAATGAGATGCATGCAATATTAATTTAACAAATGCTTAATTACGCCCGTGAGCGACACTTATAATTACAAAAATGTATTCACTTAGTACTAATTACATCAAGTACCTTACTTAAACAAGAAAGAAAATAAAACTATTTTTAAACAAACCATTCATAATAATAACAGAAAGCTTAAATAACGGGTAGAATTAATTTTACATACTTGTTTGCATACGCGCACCGATGTGCAGTTGCACTTTGTACTCTTAGAGCGTTGTCAAGCGGTAACTAACCAGGGTCGAACTTAGGTTTGAATTATGTCTATGTTACTTTGTATAAAAACTTTGAGTAATTTTTTAAAAGTGATCATGGATTGAGCTTCTTTTATGTATTTTGGTATATTATTATACATGCATGCTCCTTCATACTTTATATTTTTGTTTCCGAAGTTTTTTGTTCGGGGAAATTGCATGACTAGATTATCGGCATTGCGAAGTCTACATCGCCCTTTCTCTCTGTTAGTATAAAACACTGTTTCACAGTGTATCTCTTTTTTGATGATTTTTCTTATTAGTAGACATGTATTAAATGTGTATATTTGGTTTAGAGATAGCAACTTGCTTTCTGCATATATTGTTTTAGTCGGTGTAAGGAAATCATAGTTAAACAGGACCTTGATAATTTTATTTTGTATACTTTGTAGATCTTTTAAGATAGTTTTTGCTGCATGTCCCCATACTTCGATTAAATGTTCTAGATGGGACTTAACAAGCGAGTTATAGATATTGTACCGAATTTTGTGAGGCAGGCATTTCACAATACCACGAAGGGATCCTAAAAGGGATGACAATTTTGACCGAATTTTGGTAATGTGAGGTTTCCATGTTAGGGTGTTATCCAAAATTAATCCTAAATATTTTTCTTCAGATGATTGTTTTAATAGTATATTGTTCATGCTAAGAGCTTCATGATCATTAATCATTTTGTTTTTGGATCTAAAGATAATGTAGGAAGTTTTAGCTATGTTTACTGTAAGTAAATTACTCTGAAACCATTTATGGAGACTGTGAAGATCTTGTTGGGCCAACTCCAAGATTGTTTCTAGCGAGCGATCAAAGTAAAAAATGCATGTATCGTCGGCATACAACGATATGTCTCCGCGCAGTATAAGATCACTTATATTGTTAACGTAGATTAAATACAATAAAGGTCCCAATATGGATCCTTGCGGAACACCGTATTTAAGTAGCTGCGATGTGCTTTGGTAATTTCCTATCTTGACTATTTGACATCGATTAGTTAGATATGATTCAATCAGTTCAAGTGCTTTGCTAGTAATTCCAATATTTTCAAGTTTAGATAAAAGTATAGAGTGGCTAACGGTATCAAACGCCTTTTTCAGATCTATGAATATTCCAAGGCCAATGTTCTTGTTGTCGATATTGGATTTTATTTTGGTAACTAGATCAATAGTGGCAGATAGAGTACTGGATTTCTTGCGGAAACCATATTGACGCTCAAACAAGAAATTAATTTCACTTAGATAGTTATTGAGTCTCGTATAAATAATCCTCTCAAATACCTTTGATATTACAGGCAAAACCGAAATCGGACGATAATTATTGGGATCAGTTTTAACACCAGATTTATAAATTGGGCTAACTTTTGCGACCTTGAGATCGTCTGGAAACGTACCGTTTGTTAGATGGTTATTAATACAAGCAGTGAGACCTTGAAGAATGTGATTTTTCAAACATTTAAGCGCTTTAGTGCTAATAGAATCAATGCCAACACTAGAATTTGGATCCAAACTATCAATTATCCCTGAAACTTCCGTTTCGGAACACTGTGCAAAAATTTCAAGTTTTTTATCTACTTTTGGAGCGCGACTGAGGGTGTACATTTTGTCATTATGGTATTGTGCGGGTATTTGATTTGCTAAGTGCGCACCTATATTAGCAAAGAAATTATTAAAATGTTCACATATCTCAAAACCATCAGTAATCAAGCCCGACTGCGTTAAGATTTTGGGAGGAGAACGATTATGTTTTATTTTATTTTGAGATAGTTCATTTATTAAACTCCATGTTTTTTTAGGATTATTTTGACACTTATTAAATAGTTCGTGGTAATATTTTTCCTTTGTTTTAGATATTCGCTGGGTCACTTCGTTCCTTTTTTGTTTCAGTTTTTTCTGCAGTACTTCATTTCTTGGGTCCTTTTTTGCTGTCTGCCACATGCTATTTCTCTCATTTATATCATTGATTATGTTCCTGTTAATCCAGTCGCTGCGTGGAGCATTCAAAATTTTGGTTTTAACTATTGTATTTTCTGAAATTATGGTTGTTATCGGTGTTTTCAATTCTGAGTAATCCCGTGTAGAATTTTGAAAGTTATATAGCGCAGCCGATTTGTTCAAATTCTCATAATCCAAAGCCTCATATTGTATTCGCTGGAGTGGTTTAGGTTTCTGTTTTCGGATTTCTAGGAATATTTGTGAGTGATCAGATAGCGAAGAATCCAGTAGTGAAAAGTTGAAGTAGATATTATTTAAGTTTGTGTGGATGTGGTCTAAAATAGCTTTCGTGCTAGCCGTTGTTCGTGTTGAATATTTTTCGTCTGTGCTATTGACAGTATAATACCCGGCTTCTTGCAGAAGGTTTGTGTATCTTTCCGTTTTCTTATCCATTGGTGGAATCAGGTTTAAATTGAAATCACCAAAGAGTATTGTCCGGTGATTCCGCAGCAACTGTTGCTCAAAGTCATCCAAAAAAATATTTAAGTCTGTATCACCTGGTTTGTAAATAACTCCTACTTTCAGAGCAGGTTTAGTTAATTGAATCCACAGGAAGTTGTTTCCATTGCTGTATTCTTCTTCTATAAAGTCATGTTCTAAATCATTCCGTACAAAAATGGATACCCCGCCTCCTCTAGAATCTGTGCGATAGCTAAAATGGTGTGTATAGTTTGGGATTTGAATTGATAGCGCTTCTTGTTCAGTCTTGATCCATGTTTCTGAGAGAAGGATTACGTGAATTTTATTGCCAGTTGAATTCAATATACATTTGAGTTCATCAAGCTTGCCAGGAGTGACTATGCTGCGTATGTTCGTGTAGAAAAAGTTTAAGGAATTTGCATTTAAATTTAAATCATCATAAGAACTCAATAATCCAAAGTTTGTGTTAACATCAGGTACGTGGCATTGAGTATTAGTAAGTGCGACTAATTGTTTAAGTTTTTTGAAAGCGTACCTTTCTGTGTTATTGTGGGGGTACCTTTTACGTATTTTATTGTCAAGTTAGTCTCACCATTATTATGTCGCTGCTGAAGCTCTTCGCGTAAATCCTTCAGGTATGATTGCTGATTTATTGTCAAATCGGAGAACACTTTTATTCCATCTTTATCAATTCTACATTTATTCTGTAGTATTTGTTTAGGGATTTGAGTGGAGTTGAAGCGTACTTTAATGGGTCTAACTTTCCCAGCACTAGGTTTTCCAAGCCGTATTACTGCCATGGGATCCGGTAAATCGTTATGTGCAGCACGCAGGATTTCAATAGCTAAGATTTTGTCATGCGTTCGCCTTACCGATTGGTCTTCGTCGGTAGATTCTGCAGCACCGTGGATAATCAAGTTCTTCTCTCGCTCAGCACGGTCCTTCACTTCTCGGATTATGAGTTCATTACAAGGTTGAGAAGGAGCATTTGATGTTCTCGTTAGTTGGTTGATTTCACTCTCCAAGCGTTGAATTTGACTGTCTGCGACTGTAAAGTTTTTTTTAAGTTGAGAAATCTCTTCACGTATTAAATTATTTTCAACACGTAGTTGTTCTGTTGTAAGTTGAATATTTTCGATTTTTGATTTTATTTGACCCACGTCTTCCCGCATGGAGCTGAAAAAACTGGTTTTGATTGTTAGTAAACTCTTGGAACATGTCCCTTATATCTTTCCGTAATAATGATAATTCATTTCGGCAATCACAGTCCGGCCCTGGCGGTGTCTTACGTTTTCTAAGCGCAGTTATCATTTCTTCATCGTCGGCTAACTTAGTGAGTTCGGGGTTCGATGTGCTGTTTATAACTTTAGCAGGCGATCTTCCTCCAAACATTCTGGGTTTTTAAGTAATTATTATATATAATAGATAGATACATATAGATAAATTAGATAATTCACAGAAAAAATACAAGTAGAAACACAAATAAACGCCTTCGCCAGGATTCGAACCTGCTGCTTTGTACGCAACATTCTTCATCAATTTACTTTTCCCTGCGAACTTAGCGAAATCGTTGTTAGCGAGTGAGGACATAGATTTATCGACCTAGGAAATCTGCATTAGCGATCTAACAAGGGCTAGTACATGATTTATGTACTATATTGTATGTAGTAGTCACCGTTAGATACAGTACCGGCCAATAAATATACAGGGTGAACGATATGAAGTGTTACCAAGTAGATTTTTTTAAGTCTGGTGTTATAGTACGGTCAAATCGTACATTAAACTCGCAAAACATGTAGTAAAGCTGCATTTTTGGTATGTTATTTAGACACCATAGGGCAGTATAAAACCACATTTTGCAAGCAAAAAAAAGTTGTGCTAGCTGCGTTATATGTGAAAAACTGTGAAATTTTCATACAAATGGCAAGTCGTGTTGCAAAGATGCAATTTTTGTATATTATATAGGCTCTATAGGGATGTACGAAAATGCATATTACAAGAAAAAAAATAAAGGATTTAGGTATAGGACGTAAAAAACTGAAAAAAAATCGGACTTTTTTTAGTTTCTGACGTTTAACTAAAAAACTATAACTTTTTGATACTAATTGCTATAAAACTATGAAAGAATATTAAATTTGAAAGGATTTGAGCTACCTTGCATTACCCTAAATTATATAGATTTAGAGATACGACATTTCAAAATGTGCCCTTCATTACGTTAAGAAAATAAATACATGTTTTGAAGCCTCGTATACCCCCAACTATAAGACTTACAGTAATTGTTATGGGCTCAATTTGTTCCAAATTTAATGTAGTTATTATCTACAATTACTTTTTTTTCTTAGCGCGAACGTTTTGCCAATATTTAGTGAATAACTTTAACGTAACCTAAAATTTGTTTATGTTTTGATAAAAGGGCACTTTATGAAATATCGTATTTCAAAATATATATAACTTACGGTGATGCAACGTAGCTCAAATCCTTTCAAATTTAATGTTCTTTCTTAGTTTTATAGGAATCGGCATCAAAAAGATAATAGATTTTTAGTTAAACGTCAAAAACTAAAAAAAGTGCGAATTTTTTTCCGTTTTTTACGTCCCATGCCCAAATCATTTTTTTGTTTTTCTTTTAATATGCATTTTCGTATATATCTATAAGGCCTTTATAATATACCAAAATTGCAGCTTTGCAACTCGACTTGCGATTTGTATGAAAAACTTAGATAGCGGGCCTCCTGCCTTTGGAATTTCGGGTTTATACTTTCAACTACAAAGTTCACTGACCTAATTTTACCCTTAAATTAAAGAATATTAAGTGCGCTATAAGGTCATTATTGCATGTTTTTCGTAGCATAATGAGGTGAAGCGATATTAAGTCGAAAACGTTAGCAAAACACAAAATTTTATTTAGTTTCCAAAAAGGGGTACTTTTTAAAGTCTCGAATCTCTGAAACTATAAGACCTACGGTAATGCATGTTAGCTCAACTTGTTGGAAATTTATTAGTCTTTAAACG
>JALPQI010019800.1:0-17277 GCA_025490895.1 Thaumatotibia leucotreta | reverse complement strand
ATACTTAAAAAACGCAAGGAACACAGAAAGAGTTCGACAGATTTTTGGTAACTTATTTTAGCTAAGCATTAAATACAATAAGGAATACACAAAACACAAGTGCTAGTACAAATCTAAAACAAGAAAATAATAAACAAAAAGAAGTCCCTACATATCACTATCTCATTTCTTAGTATAGCTCCGTTCCTATAACTGACGTAAAACCTCAGGGATGTAAGTCCGCCCTTGTTTTAACACGTTCGACGCCGGTGTCACAGATCTGTGATCACCAAAATCTGACTCCTATGCCAGTGACACACTTACGTGATCAAAGTTATCTTATTCTTGTGCCACTAGCATAAATCAAGTTCTTGTACCAATGCCAGTGGCATAGAGATACGAACGTTTTTGACACAAATGCTGTGTCGCTGGCTTAGGAGTACCTACAATCTTTTGGGTCACACATGCGTGTCACTGGCATAGTAGTACGGTCAAATCGTACATTAAACTCGCAAAACATGTAGTAAAGCTGCATTTTTGGTATGTTATTTAGACACCATCCATAGGGCAGTATAAAACCACATTTTGCAAGCAAAAAAAAATCGTGCTAGCTGCGTTATACGTAAAAAACTGTGAAATTTTAGCTGTCTATTTTTAGTTTCTGATTTTTATAAAAAAAGCCTTACGTTTTTTGACAATATGTATCAGGTAACGTTAAAAGATGAATAAATTTGTAACAAGATGAGATAACATGCATTACCGTAGGTCTTATAGTTTCAGAGATTCGAGACTTCAAATAGTACCCTGTTTTGTAAACTAGATAAAATGTTGAGTTTTGCGAACGTTCTTGGTTTAATATCGCCTTACCTAATTATGCTCAGAAAAACATGAAATAATTATCTTATAGCGCAATTAATATTCTTTCATTTAAGGGTAAAATCAGGTCAGTAAACTTTGTAATTGAAACTAAAAACGCGAAATTCAAAAAGCAGGAGGTCCGCTACCTAAGTTTTTCATACAAATGGCAAGTCGTGTTGCAAAGCTGCAATTTTTGTATATTATATAGGCTCTATAGGGATGTACGAAAATGCATATTACAAGAAGAAAAAAAAAAGGATTTAGGTATAGGACGTAAGAAACTGAAAAAAAATCGGACTTTTTTTAGTTTTTGACGTTTAACTAAAAAACTATAACTTTTTGATACTAATTGCTATAAAACTATGAAACAATATTAAATTTGAAAGGATTTGAGCTACCTTGCATTACCCTAAATTATATAGATTTAGAGATACGACATTTCAAAATGTGCCCTTCATTAAGTTAAGAAAATAAATGCATGTTTTGAAGCCTCGTATACCCCCAACTATACGACTTACAGTAATTGTTATCGGCTCAATTTGTTCCAAATTTAATGTTGTTATTATCTACAATTGCTTTTTTTTCTAACCGCGAACGTTTTGCCAATATTTAGTGAATAGCTTTAATGTAACCTAAAATTTGTTTATGTTTTTATAAAAGGGCACTTTATGAAATGTCGTATCTCAAAATATATATAACTTACGGTGATGCAACGTAGCTCAAATCCTTTCAAATTTAATGTTCTTTCTTAGTTTTATAGCAATCAGTATCAAAAAGATAATAGATTTTTAGTTAAACGTCAAAAACTAAAAGTGCGATTTTTTTTCCGTTTTTTACGTCCTATGCCGAAATTATTTTTTTGTTTTTCTTTTAATATGCATTTTCGTATATATCTATAAGGCCTTTATAATATACCAAAATTGCAGCTTTGCAACTTGACTTGCGATTTGTATGAAAAACTTAGATAGCGGGCCTCCTGACTTTGGAATTTCGGGTTTATACTTTCAACTACGTTCACAGACCTAATTTTACCCTTAAATTAAAGAATATTAAGTGCGCTATAAGGTCATTATTGCATGTTTTTCGTAGCATAATTAGGTGAGGCGATATTAAGTCGAAAACGTTGGCAAAACACAAAATTTTATCTAGTTTACAAAAAGGGGTACTTTTTATAGTCTCGAATCTCTGAAACTATAAGACCTACGGTAATGCATGTTAGCTCAACTTGTTGGAAATTTATTAGTCTTTAAACGTTTATTTACATATGATATCAAAAAACGAAAGGTTTTTTAAATAAAAATCAGAAACTAAAAAATGGCCGTAAATTTCGCAGTTTTTCACGTACTACCCAGCTAGCACAACTTTTTTTTGCTTGCAAAATATGGTTTTATACTGTCTTATGGTGTCTAAACAACATACCAAAAATGCAGCGATACTACTTGATTTGCGAGTTTAGGGTAAAATTATGTACGATTTGACCGTACTATAGGAGTTCTATCAGATAATTTCGATCGGCATAGTATTAGCACTTAGTGAAACACTACCGGAGGCGAACGTTTTAATAACTATTACGTAAGACACGACATTAAACTGTTACAATATAATTCCATTTACAGATTTCAAAGAAGTAAGAACTTAAAATTAGCATTCTCAGACAATCTGCTCTAGAGATTCACTTCTCTCTTTACTTTCTCTTGTCGCGGTAATTGAACCACAGCAAAACTTACCTATATCTAATGTTGTTGTTTATTGGTCTTTAAAACAGTCGCAATTATCTGCAGGAAAAAACGTAGTATTATAAAAAACTAGTCATACCAATCATCGAGAGTCAGGTAAAAGAAAATTGTCGTTGTTGTAGTTTAACCGCCAAAGACTGATTTATCGGCACCGCATGTTCAACGCTAGACCCATATATAAGTCAGGTTCCACAGATCAATATAGGCCTACACACACCGGCATATTTATTTGACACTGGTGACGTGGCAACTGAGTGACACATTATCTATTCGTTCAAAATGTTCCGATTTTGCTAACAGTTTTATAGACCAATAATAAACAGTACCACAAGTTTGAGAGTAAAGGATACGTTAGGTTGTACTCGATGTGTCGCACTGACATATTGGAGCAAGCGCGAAGGCCTTTACGTATCGAGTAAAACCTAACGTTACCAATACTTGCAAAGTCATGGTACGGCCACAGACAGAAGGCTTAGCACATGATTGGTGCGACAGTATGTCGCCGAGAGATAGACTTCTCGCCTTTTACTAACTATATTGATAAAAGAGGGACGGATAGTCTATATCGCGGCGACATAGGTACTGTCGGTGTCGCATCAATCATGTGCTAAGGCTGATCCACTGAAACATTTACGTCAATAATATATAAGTAATTGTCAAGTGATGCTTTACAAATACAAACAATGTTTACAAAATATAAATTACATTTTCATTAATTTAATATCAATTAATTTTGTGATAACAAGTATCAACAGTTTATTTCAATTGTGCGTAACGTCTTTCAATGAATTTCTTTACAAGAAAATTGTCGTATTGGCATTTTCATTTAATAAGCATATTACACAATATATGTACATGTATCATCTCATCTAATTAAAGTAAATAAATGTAGGTACAATGTGATTATAAATCAACGTTTATCATGTTATTTGCTTTCGAAATCTATATAGATAGATTAGACAAATTATCCAAAGGCATTAAACTGAATAAGTAGCCAACTTAAATCTTACACGATAGCTTTTAAACAGACACAAAACGAGATCTAAATGAAATGTCTGTTTCGCGATAAATATCAAAAAAGAAAATACCTACCTATCCTTATACTAACTAACCAATATTGACGGTCAACTGGCTCCATAAATACCATTTAAGGATTTAGGATCGCAAAATGATCGATCAAAAGTATCAAAACTGTCAGTCCATTTGAGCGATTACTTACACATTCCACAAGCAAATACTTTCTCATTTCTATTTATGAATGATCACCCTGTACTATTCGGGTTTTGTGAAAAAAGGACAAACCAAGCAATGAATACAACTGTCACACTGCATTCTGAATTTAGAATGCAGTGTCTTAAGAAGAGCTTCGAATTCGAATACTTCGAATATGCGGTCCATTTTAGTATTCGGTTAATACGGCATGAAGAATTCGAATATATGATTTTTATAAATTATCCAAAAATTACAATTTACGTTTTACATTATTGTTAGAAAATCATTTAGGCACTTTTTAACAAATTTTCATAAAATAGGCTCTTATCTGGTATACCCTAGGGTATAAAACATCGTTTCCCGATATGAATCAAGCGGACAATTAGGACATACTTGCAATCTCTGGTTATCTTTGTTGATACTCCAGGATATCGTATCTTATTGAAATATTTCGTCGGCTGACAAGCAATGGTCTGGTCACTATAAAAACTGTCACTATTCTTAGCAACCTCGTATGTCACTCTTGTCTTGTGTCAAAACTGAGATACGACGTTTATTTCAAGTAACTAGGTATTTGTTACTTAGTGACTTTTGTTTGTCAACCGACGATTTCACGTAAATATGCAAAGCAAAGTTATTTTACCTGCATATTAAACTTTTTATGTTAATCTTAAAACTATTCGATTATCACAAAATAAAAAACCGAATATTCGAATATCTGAAACTTTCGAATATTTGCCCTAAATGCTATGCACTCCATTTATGCAGAATGGAATAATTATAAAAAAAGTTACTGCCCATTCGACAGATCAATTGATACTGACATCCCTATATCAATGTCACTTGTATCTCCAGTGACTCCAAATCGATTATGTACATGCGATTTACATTTCGGCAGTGACCAGCTGGTCTTCCAATATTTACACTTCTCGCAAGTCAATTACATTCTAAATAATTTATTTAACACGTGAAACACGGTGTATTACTTATGTTTAGATATAATTCATGCTTTACATATTATTCGTAAGCCTCCAAAGCTTTGCGCTATTCTTCAATCTGTCTCAGTCCATTGGTGCTTTGTAAAGTACAAATTGTACAAAAGGATTCTTGAATACATTATAAATTATAATTTTCGTCATAAACAGGCAAGTATTTGAAGGCAAGATTGCCTGTATCTCGATATTGTTTTGAAATGGGTACTCGCGTCAATATATAAGACTCTTGGTCGTGTACAAAATGTACGAGTTTACACTTGCAATATTTCCAGCAAAACAACGAGCGAGTATAGGTTAGGGCCGTTAGGGGATACTTAGTGATAGTCTATGTGAATGGGATACTTCGTTCAGCATGTTGAATCATGACTCATAGGGCCTTAGAGGTTTACAAGGCGTGTAAAGGCGTAGTACATACAATTTCCCATTTAGAAACACGTATTTCTCTTTCGGAGAACATGTTGCCAGTTCATTTAACCTTAAGGTGTGTGTATAAATCTTTGAATTGTTTATCGTATTGACATTATGCAAAACTCTAAGCTACAAGCATGTTAATCGCATTTACAAATAAAAAAATATTGTCAATGAATTGTGAGTGTAAATAAAAAAATACAGTCGACACATTACACGATTACATTCGACTACAAAGAGATGTATATAATTTTTCATCGTATTACAATGCAGTAAGGTGAAACTGTCTTTGTAATCGACTGTACTTACTCATTTTCTCCATATAATATTTCAAATTCGAACTAGTCTGCAAACCATTTCACTTTATAAGAGCTGAAAGTTCAGTAAGAATTTGTTCTACACGTAGTACTTCCGGTTATTGACATATTATCCACCGAAAACTACTTAAGTACCTAATGTCATTAGCCAAACCTTGTAGAAGTGACCAGGACCTCACGGGCGGGCGTCGTTGGAGGATTCCACGTCGCTGGAACTGCTGGAGACAGATTTCTTCGGCTTGTATTCTGTGATCACCACAGTTACGCCACTTACTGTTACCTGGAGGGGAGAACGCATTATTAACACTCGTTTTCGGGACGATGTATGTTGTCAAGAGTAGTACTGGTAACCAAGTAGGTTTAAATAGTATTGTACCGGAGTACTCATGGTGAATTACCTATAGCTTCATGTTCGTAATTGAGTTTCTAATGCTTACGATGATAGGGTTAATAGGGTTTCGTTTCGTCTGATTCAGTTCGACACGATTAGCCCGAGAGTCCTGAGATTCATAAATATCTAGTCTCGCGGTCGACGCTCCCTCAGCGAGTTGGCGGAGTGTGGCCGCTTCTGAGAGCTGGTAAGGTCTGCCCGCCTGCTAGCCTAGCCCAGTAGGTGCAGTATGTTACCTCTCTCGTCTGTGCTGAGCTACGGTCCACATTGCTAAGGCGGGGAGGCCGCCGTTTCTTCTTGAGCGAGTTGGCGAAGCGCTCTTATAACTAGTAAGTCTACCTGCGAGGACCTAGTATAGTATTCTCATACCTCTCTAGTGTGTGCTGAGCTACGATCCACATTGCTGAGGCGGGGCGGTCGCCGCTTCTTCTTGAGCGAGTTGGCGATACACCCTTATAACTAGTAAGTCTACCTGCGAAGTCATAGTATAGTATTCTCATACCTTTCTAGTCTGTGCTGAGCTGCGGTCCACATTGCTGAAGCGGGGCGGTCACCGCTTCTTCTTGAGCGAATTGGTAAAGCACTCTTATAACTAGTAAGTCTACCTGCGAGGACCTAGTATAGTATTCTCATACCTCTCTAGTCTGTGTTGAGCTACGGTCCACATTGCTGAGGCGGGGCGGTCGCCCCTTCTTCATGAGCGAGTTGGCGAAGCACTCTTATAACTAGTAAGCCTACCTGCGAGGACCTAGTACAGTATTCTCATACCTCTCTAGTCTGTGCTGAGCTGCGGTCGACATTGCTGAGGCGGGGCGGTCGCCCCTTCTTCATGAGCGAGTTGGCGAAGCACTCTTATAACTAGTAAGCCTACCTGCGAGGACCTAGTATAGTACTCGTATTCTCATACCTCTCTAGTCTGTGCTGAGCTACGGTCCACATTGCTGAAGCGGGGCGGTCGCCACTTCTTCTTGAGCGAGTTGGCGAAGCACTCTTATAACTAGTAAGCCTACCTGCGAGGACCTAGTACAGTATTCTCATACCTCTCTAGTCTGTGCTGAGCTGCGGTCGACATTGCTGAGGCGGGGCGGTCGCCCCTTCTTCATGAGCGAGTTGGCGAAGCACTCTTATAACTAGTAAGTCTACCTGCGAGGACCTAGTATAGTATTCTCATACCTCTCTAGTCTGTGCTGAGCTACGGTCCACATTGCTGAGGCGGGGCGGTCGCCGCTTCTTCTTGAGCGAGTTGGCGAAGCACTCTTATAACTAGTAAGTCTACCTGCGAGGTCCTAGTATAGTATTCTCATACCTCTCTAGTCTGTGCTGAGCTACGGTCGACATTACTGAAGCGGGGCGGCAGCCAATTCTTCTTGAGCGAGTTGGCGAAGCACTCTTATAACTAGTAAGCCTACCTGCGAGGACCTAGTACAGTATTCTCATACCTCTCTAGTCTGTGCTGAGCTGCGGTCCACATTGCTGAGGCGGGGCGGTCGCCGCTTCTTCTTAAGCGAGTTGGCGAAGCGCTCTTATAACTAGTAAGTCTACCTGCGAGGACCTAGTATAGTATTTTCATACCTCTCTAGTATGTGCTGAGCTGCGGTCCACATTGCTGAGGCGGGGCGGTCGCCGCTTCTTCTTGAGCGAGTTGGCGAAGCACTCTTATAACTAGTAAGTCTACCTGCGAGGTCCTAGTATAGTATTCTCATACCTCTCTAGTCTGTGCTGAGCTACGGTCGACATTACTGAAGCGGGGCGGCAGCCAATTCTTCTTGAGCGAGTTGGCGAAGCACTCTTATAACTAGTAAGTCTACCTGCGAGGACCTAGTCTAGTATTCTCATACCTCTCTAGTCTGTGCTGAGCTACGGTCCACATTGCTGAAGCGGGGCGGCCGCCAATTCTTCTTGAGCGAGTTGGCGAAGCACTCTTATAACTAGTAAGTCTACCTGCGAGGACCTAGTATAGTATTCTCATACCTCTCTAGTCTGTGCTGAGCTACGGTCCACATTGCTAAGGCGGGGCGGCCGCCGTTTCTTCTAAAACGAGTTAGCGAAGCGTCCTTAAAGCTAGTAAGCCTACCCGCGAAGACCTAATATAGTATTTTCATACCTCTCTAGTCTGTGCTGAGCTGCGGTCCACATTGCTGAGGCGGAGTGGCCGCCGCTTCTTCTAGGGTGAGTTAGCGAAACGTTCTTAAAGCTAGTAATAACTAGTAAGTCTACCTGCGAGGACCTAGTACAGTATTCTCATACCTCTCTAGTCTGTGCTGAGCTGCGGTCCACATTGCTGAGGCGGGGCGGTCGCCGCTTCTTCTTGAGCGAATTGGCAAAGCACTCTTATAACTAGTAAGTCTACCTGCAAGGACCTAGTACAGTATTCTCATACCTCTCTAGTCTGTGCTGAGCTGCGGTCCACATTGCTGAGGCGGGGCGGTCGCCGCTTCTTCTTGAGCGAGTTGGCGAAGCACTCTTATAACTAGTAAGTCTACCTGCGAGGACCTAGTATAGTATTCTCATACCTCTCTAGTCTGTGCTGAGCTACGGTCCACATTGCTGAGGCGGGGCGGTCGCCGCTTCTTCTTGAGCAAGTTGGCGAAGCGCTCTTATAACTAGTAAGTCTACCTGCGAGGATCTAGTATAGTATTCTCTTACCTCTCTAGTCTGTGCTGAGCTACGGTCGACATTGCTGAGGCGGGGCGTTCGCCACTTCTTCTTGAGCGAGTTGGCGAAGCACTCTTATAACTAGTAAGTCTACCTGCGAGGACCTAGTATAGTATTCTCATACCTCTCTAGTCTGTGCTGAGCTACGGTCCACATTGCTGAGGCGGGGCGGTCGCCGCTTCTTCTAGAGCGAGTTAGCGAGGCGTCCTTTGAGCTAGTAAGTCTACCTGCGAAGACCTAATATAGTATTCTCATACCTCTCTAGTCTGTGCTGAGCTACGGTCCACATTGCTGAGGCGGGGCGGTCGCCGCTTCTCCTAGAGCGAGTTAGCGAAGCGTCCTTAAAGCTAGTAAGCCTACCTGCGAAGACCTAATAAGTATTCTCATACCTCTCTAGTCTGTGCTGAGCTGCGGTCCACATTGCTAAGGCGGGGAGGCCGCCGTTTCTTCTTGAGCGAGTTGGCAGAGCGTGGGCGTTTTTGGGAGCTGGTGGGGGCCGTCCCGGCCGCCTGCGCAGCCACCAGCGCCGGGTTGATGCGCGGCTTCCGCGTCGATGTGCCTGCGCATAACGATTTCTTTACCCTTCGTGTGTTGCTAAGGATCAGTACAATGGATTTTAATTATGAATTGATTTGAGTTCAATATTGTACGGATCCTTATCAAATACAGACGAAGGGTTAAGTACAAGTCAAGAGTATTTTATTCCTTTGATTTCATGTCAAATGTAATTTATTTGCAATTAGCGAATTTGTGTCCTCTGTCCGTAGTCCGCAGTGTCCGTCCGTGTCATTAATTGTATGTTTCGTTTCGTGGTTGGTTCGTCATGCAAAAACTTAACAAAGGACCATGCGTCAAAATTGCCCCAACACCAACAAACATGAGAGTTGGGTCATTAAATAGGTCTTTAACTTTAGTTTATTTCATTCTATGGGCATGAAATCGAATTCTATTTCAGAACTGAGATATTCATATATTTGTCAGCGTGAATACGAGCTAATTCAGTAGAAAAAATCTGCAGATTTAGCCACTAACTAGTTTGTTTTGGTAGCTGCAGTTATAAAGTAAAGTTAGTAAATACAGGCTGCTGTCAAAAGAAAAAAAACACAAAGCAAGTGAGGTGGTTAACATACAACCACTTGTGCACATTCATTTTTTTCTTCGGTATCCTAATTATTAAACACCAGTATTTCTGATAGATTGTACTCACGCATACAAAAATATGAATATCTCAGTTCTGCAATGAAATTCATCTTGGTGCCCATAGAATGAAATGAAGTAGATTTAAAAACCTATTTAACAATGTAACTTTAAGCTGTGTTGACTTTGGGGCAAAGTTCCATACATAGTTGGGCATGGTCCTTTCAATAAAAAATAGAAACCTTAATTTTTTTTGTAATATAACGAATGTCATAAGACTCATAAGTAATTAACAAAAACATAACTCGATTGAAAATTATTGGATTTTAGTGGACACATACAAGATTTATGGTATTATACAAGATTACCGAGAGCATTGCGTAACTTTTTAAACAACGCATTTTTGACGTCAATAAAAAAAATATGTATGTGAAGAAAAATTCATAAAATCAAAATTCCACAAACATTAAGGTTTTCGTAGACTTTTTAAATAATACCACAATGTAGTAACAGATGTGCTTACCATAAAAAAAAATAACTGCGAAAGACTCTGGTAACAAAGAAAACAAATTGGTATTTTCTAATCACTACTTTTTAAATACTGTTTAACATTGCACATATCGTGTTATAGCAAAAAACTAGTTATTGTTTTCTTTTGTTTCTTCATTGTTTCAGGCACAAATTGTGACGTTGAATTTTTTTTTCTAAATAGGGTACCTTATGTATAGTAATTACTAATTAGTAATAGAACATACATATTGGTAGCATTTAATCCAAAAAGGTGTTTAATGATGCAAAATTTACGAAACTCTTCTCGAAAAAAGTTTCATTAGTTCTTGAACCAAGCCGAATGAGTGGAATTTAGTTACCTACATTTATACGATATTAATGTTATTATATTTTTTATTTCTCAACTTTCTTAACATATTATATTTATTATTAAAATTTTATAATACATTTGTCATTATTCCAACTCTTCCCGCGGGTGTCGTAAAGAGTCGACTAAGGGATTGAAGTATCACTGACCATTCTTTGATATAAGATTCATGTCATGATGCAATGGGCAGGCTCGGAACCGGTTTTTTTCGAGAACCTAGAAATAGCTCAATATTTAAAATGTTTTATATTCTTTATGTAGAACTCAAAATGTTATGAAATTACCAACGTCGTATTTTTAAATTACTTCATTAACAAAGAATTGATATACCGAAGAACAAAAAAGAACGAAATTCGAACAGTTCTTTTGTATGGAGTAAAAACCGGTATCCGAGCCCTGATGGGCAGCAGTGTCATCATAGTGGACAATGAGGGTTTTCTCGAAAACGTAAGCCACTAGTTGGCGCCACTTACGGCTAAGTAACACAATTATCTAACTCGATAGAAAAAATAACTAGGAGGTATTTTAATTTTTTTATATAATTTTATTAACTCATACAAAACATTTAAACACGAAACTGTAGGCGCTCTGAGAATTTAGACAAGTTTCTGGACCAGACGCCTCAGTGCTGCCGCCCCGCCCTGGTGAACGTCATTTCAGAAAACCCTCATTACTGCGCTTGCCCAGCGTGGCGATTATGGATATTGACCTACTAATACGTCTATAGGTACGCATAGTTAATAGGAGAAGCCTACGTCCAGCAGTGGACTGAGATAGGCTGATGAAGTATGTATGTATGATAAACAAGTCAAGAATGACAGGAATAGACTAAATGTATGTTGATTAATAAGTCATGCAGGATATCATGTTTTATTGAAATAGGTATTTGAAAAACAATTGCAAATTCAAGTTGTTTTGTTTAGTTATGTTACTTTTAAAACTATTCGAATAGCACAAAACAAAAAATCGAATATTCGTTTACCTGAAATTTTCGAATATTTGCAAGACCGTAAAAGTATACACGAGCAAAAACTATCGATAAATAGGGAGATAATAAGCAATTGGTATTCGCAGCACTTGCATGCTTTTGCTATGACGGAATTTAATTACTTAGGTACATTTTTCGTCTTTAGCTTAGGTAGGTTCAACAGAGTTGGTCGTTCTCCATTTATAAGTTATAAGTATCGTAACTAACACAACTTTCTGCTATTAATATAGATTTTGAAGCGAATATGTACGAAAATATTCACTTTCATCAAATAATTGATCTTGACCAATTTTAGAAAGACAGTACCTCTATTTTTTGTAGGTACGTTACGTACCTACAGAGACTTTATTAGAGATTTATCCTTAGTCGTCTTATTTAGTGAACAATAGGGCTTCCAATTCGAATATTCGAACAAATCGAATATTAAGTCCATTTCAATATTCGAATAATACGGCATCAGGTCAGGGATAGGAACTGTTTTTTTTCGAAAACCTCGAAGTAGCCCAATATTTTAAAATCTTTTATACTCTCTATGTAGTACTCGAAATGATATGAAATTACCAATAACGTACTTTCAAATTACTCCATTAACAAAGAATTTATATACCGAAGAACGCAAAAGAACGAAATTCGAACCGTTCTTTTGTATGGAGAAAAAACCGGTATCCGATCCCTGCATCAGGTATTCAAATATTCTATTATTTTTAATACTCAACAAACTCAAATTTACACACATTACAGCAACAATTACAAAGTTTTAATAAGAATAGGTACTGTATCAATCTTGAGGGTCGCTTGGCGTGAACGCGGACTCATGCCTACTACCGCGAAAATCGAAATTCGTACATTTCGAGGATTTTTCTCTGTCACTCAAACGAAGGCGTCATTAGAGTGAGAGAGACTAATCCTCGAAATTTACGAATTTCGATTTTCGCGGTAGTAGGCCAGTACTTGATAATGGAGACCTAGGCTCTCCGAAAATTGTCGCGAGTAGTGACTAAATAATACGCGAGTTTAACCGTTTAATTATATTTAGTTATTGTGTGTCACAAAAGCTTAAATTCAACATAACATTATTGTAATAGAACATTATCTACGAATTTTCATGAAATTTTGGTATACTCTAGTAATCTAGTATAACAAGGTTTCACTAACTAAATGGACCAAGCGGGGAGTTAGGATGTAGAGTAGGTACGTGCAACGTAATAATCGCTGGTTATTTTTGTCGTTTACTGCAGGATGACATGTCGTACGTACTGAAATATTTGACGTACCTACATAGGTAAATGAAACTAATTTTACTAGCAGTTTAAACTTTCATGTTATTTTAAACATCGAATATCACAAAATAAAAAACCGAATATTCGAATACCTGAAACTTTCGAATACCTATTTGGAAGCCCTAGGGAACCACTATTAGTCTCCAAATTTAATACACTTTTTGCTCTAAAACTGTCATCTTTGCACATAACTACCAAAATGCCTTCCTAAGTGCACCTAGCACTTTTTATTATGCATATTAATGGTTTAGAATTACAAATATTACAATCAAACACATTTTAAACAGGTGCAAGGTTTGTTTAGATTATTACTATTAGTAACTTCTATTGATAGTGACGACCACGCAATTGATATTCCGAGTTTGTGGCAGACGGAAATGGCAATATTAAAGTCTAATTTTAATAGGTCCGCCATAAGGCTCTTAAAATCTGAACTATATGAAACCTTGAAAAGCTGATTATACTCATTAATTATTATTTCCATTCGAGTTCAGTGTAGTCTAACTAAACTGAAAATAATGATATTTTAACGCTACCTTGACTGATCGAATAAAACAAGTGCATATGTGAACTTGTGTCCCACATTACCTGAGAAACGTCAACCGGGGTCAATGAATGCATTAAACAACCGACCAAATTAAATAAGCATGTTCATACACGGCCGCCTACTGGACTGGATGTTTTTCAATTTAGTCGGATTATAAGCGGCGGCAGCGCCACTCGATATGGCGGCCGATTTTTGAACTAAATTTACGAGGGAATTTGTTTACATTACCGATATCGGTACTTTTTATTCGATATAAAATTTTCGTGTTAGTTGAAATTAGGACGGCGTCTGCGAATTCAAAGATTGCTTTATATTTTTTCTTGTGTCGTGCCTATAGAAAAGTAAGTTTTAAATGACTAGCTAATGAAGTTCAAATTCTTACTGGTAGACATTAATTTATTTGCATTTACATTAGGTACATAATATTGTAAAGGAACGTTAACTGTGCGTATCGTTTTAGTCCTTCAGATTACTTAGACGCCTCAGACGAAACTTCAATCGATATTTCAAGTACGACGGTTAGGTTAGCATAACAACATCAAAGAATTTTGATTCATCTCAGCACCAAGACGTGATTCAGCTTTGCGGTTGATGCCGAAACCGCAAAATTCTCATACGTGGCTCGATAATGAATAGAAATGTTGAAACTACAGGTCGTTAACATGCAAGGACATTAAGGACAAAGGGTCAATAACACGTCCTTCCTTTTAACATAATTACCTTTCCTGACGTCACACATCGAGCACTTGAAGGCTTCTGCATTATTCCTGTACGTACATACGCTGCAGTCCCAATAGTTTTCTTCAAGAACCTTAGAAGGCCTTTTGGCTCTGCGAATCGCATTTTTCTTGTCCATTTTCACTAACTTAAGTCTAATTATAACTTTCACACGTTAATCATGATACTTTAGAGTACCCACAGCAGTTCTTCACACACTTATTCAAGATATTCCTAATAGGAATCATTATTTTTGTTTTACCGTGCACGAAAACGTACACCACAATTCGCCATGACAGCTCGTCATTGCTCGGTCGGTAAAACAGAGCAAGCGCCACTTGCCAATTGTGTGCTGCTCTACCGACGGAGTTAATATTGCTGGTGTAATATAGATGGCGCTATGCAAGTAGGTCTGCACAAGTTTCTTAATAAAAAAAATCTCAAGGAACAACAATAATCCACATGTTTTTTTTTTATATTTCTAACAAATCAAAAAAGTTTTGTTTGTTCTTTTTCTACAGGGTGTTTGGTACATCGGAATTATATACCTACATTTTTATGGGATAGGAAATGGAAAAATAACAAAATAGCAAAGATAATAAAATAGCAATCCTATGCAATATTTGTAATTGGCCTATCAGTGTACCAGTACAGTACCAAACAACCTGTATTATGTACAGGCAACCAGGTTATTCCGGGACAATAGACCTATTGTTTAATTAAATAATAAATTGTTAGAACTGTACCTATAATACCTACTTCTACACTCTGCCTCGTAGAATTTGGCGTGTGGTGACGGCGGTCAGTAGGTATACTTAGGTATAGGTACTAAGAATAAATTTGTCACCACCCCAACTCTTCCCGTGAGTGTCGTAAGAATGGACGGGATCGAAATGTCACGATAAACTAACTTTAATCCATGATGTCACTGACCATTCATTTAGTCAGGATTGATGATGGGCTGCAGCGTCATCATAGTGGACAACTAGATACTTAACAACTGCGATCGCCAACCCGCTTGCCCAGCGTGGCAATTATGGGTAGTATCGTCCATGTACGCAAAGATAGATAATAGGAGAGGTCTGCGTTTAGCAGTGGACTGAAATAGTCTGGTGAATTGGTTATGAGTAGAAATGTGTAGAATCTTTAACCTACCTAAATAAGTCAAAAGACAAAGTCAAACTATTATTTTATTCAAGTAAGCTTATTAATAAGCTTTTTCGAAACGTCTAACACTATCAAGAGAGAAAAAAAATCTACCACTGGTTCTAACCCTACACCGTTCCTGAGAAGAACCAGTATTGTATATCTACTATCTAGTTAGACACTACTGCTTGCCCAGCAGCGTAGCGATTATGGGTAGTATAGTATCCTCCATACCCATATGCATAGATAGATAGGTAATAGAAGAGGTCTACGTCCACCAGTGGACTGATTTAGACTGGTAATGCGTAGAAATTTAATGTGAAGAATCTTTAACCAACCTAAATATTGAAGTATCTAGTTAGACATACATTGGCGGAAAGTTAAATTAAGCCCAATTGAAATTAATTTTGTACAAAACTGTACGAAGCCGCTAGTTTCATATTTAAATGAGGACGTGTTCCTATGTTCTATCATTATAAAAATATTGTATCTAATATTCATGAGGACTAGTTATTTGTAGGTACACGTAAGGAATAGCTACTGAAGTAGGGTTGCCAAAAACGGTTAAAAAAATAATAATATACACACAGAAATAATACAGTAAGGTGGAAGTACTAGTGCGCAACATGTCAACAGAGAATGTTTATTCGAATCACGATATTTTGCTCATATATAAATCTACATAAAGTATTGTCATGTGTTTTGGGAGAAGAGTTTGTTATTTTGTTAAATAATATTTGTTTTATAGGGTGACAATATCAAAATTTCTCGACATTGAAAATTTTCTTAGTCAACTCCATTGTATGAGTGCGTCAGGTGCTTTTGCTGGCAGTCCCAATAGCCGGCACTTCAGTACAAATTTGAATGTGACATATTGGGACATTGGAAATATTAACACTCAGTCCTAATAAACGTCAGCCTGTCTTAAAATTATGCAAATACTTTAGATATAAGTAATTGTTTCAAAGTTGGGATATGAAGCATTAAAGGTAGGTACATACTTTAATAATCGTTTAAATGCCGTAATAGTTGATTTTATCTTATCGATGGAAACTCAAGCTATAATGACGAGTATTGGTACAGTGTCGGGTACTAGTACTTCCACCTTATGTATCTGGCAGACAATAGGAGATTACTGGCTATTTAAGTTCATTTTTCAATTGAGTTCGAAACAAAGTATTTTTACCGTAAGTACTTTATGTATCTCATAATCATAAATCGTAAAGTACAGGTAAAATACAGTACAATACTTTATATTACAGTACGTCTAGCAACCCTAACTATACTGTAGCCAACTTCTTTTGCATGCAAATTATATGCTAGACCGTGCCAAGTTAATCACTATGCCTACCTTACTACGGTAAAGTAAAGCTGCTTAATATTCGTGTTACTTTCCTTCTACGACGAAAACCATGCAAGCTAGGCTAGGGATTTAGCTCTCTGTCAGACCAACGAGAGCATCATTGGAGTGAAAGAGACAGATGTCGGGTTTTCGATGCTCGTGGTACCTATGTACCACGATACTTAAGTATCGTAGATTTTTATTCAGGCGTTATCGTTGCCATGAGTGTATTTATTTACTATGTATTGGTATGGTAGGTACCTTACCAACATACGGTAGATAAGGTACGATGGATACTTACCCAGTTCGGTCTCTACGATTTGGTTAGGAGAAAGCGGCAATGGAGAGAGGAATAAATTGGAATAAATGTAAAAATAATTATAAGTAGCTGTAAGTAGGTAGTTAGGCGCCTAAGCAAAGCTATATTTTTTTATAACGTTAAGAGTATGACAGGTTTTGGCCGATATTGCTCCTGATGAGGATCCTCTAATCGGATACACACATCGAGCTGTACCTATGTTTTAATGTTTGAAACAAATCGTAAGCGAAATAGGTCAAAATAGTAAAGATTTGTGGATATCAAAATACATAATATATGTACTATGTAGGGAAGTATGTATACAAACATTTATTGAATATTCCTTCATTCAGAATTTAAAGCAATCATTGTATTGTAAAGTACTTGGCCGTAA
>JALPQI010019799.1:0-15666 GCA_025490895.1 Thaumatotibia leucotreta | reverse complement strand
GACTACATACGCCCTTCTGGAACTTGGAGGAGTATTTGCATAAACCGATAGTGTCTATCAGGGGTTATTGAATCCTTATCGGGGGGTCCGTGAACCGCATTTGCTATTGGGAGCGTCCGTAGATAATTTTATATTGCTTGGGGTGATAGGCGTTATGCTGGTTTTATTGTGGCATTCCTTGATATCTTACAAAATATGATACAATAAGTACAGTCACTGCCGATAGTATTGGATATCAAAAAGACCGCAAAAATAATAGCGACTTGTTGCTCGAACTAAGGTTGTATCAGATACTTTTGCGGCCTTTTTGTTATAAAATATGATGGTGACTGTACCTAAAATTGTATAAGCTTATATTTCTTTCCATTAGGAATGATTTTCATTTTCTATGGAGGTTTGGCCAATTTAGGAGATCGGCCCTAAACAAGATTTTTTGAAGGAAGAAATTTTGTTTTTTTTTTCTATTAAAAATACGATACTGAATATGCCCTTTAATGGATAGCATTTAATATGACACCATAGTGTACTTTCAAAGTTTTCAAATACAACGTTCTATTATTGAAACACAATATCACACTAATTGCTTACAGGTTTTTATTGAAATCAATACATCGTTTCTATTAATTTCTAAAAAATATTCGGTTTTGAAATATACATATGCAGACAAAGCTTTTAAGCAATAAGGTTCAATTCAGCTCGTTAATTAACGCGCCAACTTACAAACATTCGTAGTTTTATTTGGTTACTTCTAAACCTCATCTACACCGTAAACCAACATTTAGAAAATCAACTCTGTGCTACTAACAGTAAAATATATATTACGCTAAACCTTACAGTGAGATACGATCTTTTCAAGTGGGTGATAGATTTACATTCCACATTTACACCGGCGGAATTTAATTGATATCGCGTTTTTTTTTCTAAAGGGTGACTCAAGCCGTTCTCATCAGCCGGACGGTAAATCGTTCTTACTTTTGAAAAAGGAAAACCGTTGAAACCGTGGAGAATTTTAGAATTCTCTTTCTGCAATTGGTAAAACCTGAATTCCGGATAAGTTTTAGCAGTGATTTCAGTGAATGTGATTAAATGGTAGAATTCAGAATAAGTGTTAATTAACGAGGGTTAGGTATCATAAAAACAGTAGTTTAAGAAACTAGAGATTAGAAATAAATAACTTGCTTATTATCTTATTCAAACACCGTGTTGTCACGTATTATATAGGCTCTAGAATCACGATAAAAAGGTATTCCTTTCACGTCTGAAATGTAGAGGTTGAATCAACCGTAACTAATGGCCTGCATATTGTTATTCTAGAAGACATTGTCACGGGCTAAAATAGATATTAAGAGGCAACAAACTTGCACAAATTAATGTCACGATCCCATAATAGAGAATATCTAGACCATCAATGCTATCATACCCCGTGAGGCATTTGCAACAGCGCTGAAATCTTCATTAGTTTTGTTGAAAAACTCTGACTTATTTCTTACCATACAAGGCATTATGCAATGTATAGGTACACCACATGATTACACATCATCAATGGCCACAGCATCCCTGACAGATGATTGTTACAACGCTGTGTTAGTTATTATTTTTACGCCTTGTACAGCTGCGCTTATGGCTGTATAAGCCTATCGTAGCGCGACACTTTTTGCCGCATAAGTCGCATGTATATTGTGAGTCTGGGGATGAGGCTATACTACTGGCTTGATGGCGTTTCTCTCTTTTTTGTTGCAGTTTTATGATTACACAACATACTCGTAATTTGTCGCAACTGTCAATAGCTAGCCGATTTTTCCATTCCATGTCTCAAGTTAGTGTACCTAGGCGTTACTTACTTGGTAGTTTTTTAAGCTTTATTGGTCAAGACTAACTTCAAAAATAGTCCATACACTTACGTTTGGTAACGGTTTCAGATAATATTAAAAACACTTACTGTAGATAATGAACATTAGCATTATCAATAGGGTATCCCTATCCGGTAATATATGGTTGTTAAAAGATTTCAGGAGTGAGTGATTTCTTGACATTAATCATTTAATTTGACTGCATGCGCTACAAGTAGTGTAAAATTGAGGTCACTGTTTCTGATCGTGACTAATTGAGATGGTCGACTACCCCCTTAAACAGGTTTTTGAGCCTTCAACCTTCTCGTGTTCGGAATTTGACCCAACTCCGTCCATAACCCTGGAATCCAGGCATAACATCGCGTATTATCGCATCCGATCCAACACATCAACTGTACCTTACTTGTATCCTCATAAGGTTGGAATTCCCTTTTAAAGCCCGTAATACTGGGTCATAAGTCAAGACTGTCCAATGAGTCAGCACTGTGTACATGTGGGCCACTTTTTACGGTCATGCATCAGAGGGCACAAAACCTTTTTATTGTCCTGTCACGTTAGGGCTAAGCGATGTTTTATATGTAGTTTGTGCGTTTAATGTAACGGCAGTAAGTTACAGGAATGTTATTGATGGAAGATTTCAGGAAAATACTGTGATAAGAAATTTGGATGCTTGTATAAGTTTAGTTTCATTTAATCCTAAGAAAACCTATAGGCATCACTCAAGTTTTGGTGTTAGAAACTTTACATTGGAAATCCCTGGAATAAACCTAGAATTCATTACTGACAGAATAAATTTGATTTGGAAGCAAAATATTCAATTTCCAGAATTCTGTTTGATTTTGGCCTGGCCTCTGCGTGTGTCAATTTAGGTAAACATTAGTTTTGGTAACGAAAATTGATATACAAAGTCAGAATTAATTCCTGTTTTTCGAATGTGGCTTTTGTATCGCCGATTGCAATAGTATTCAAACCAAACACAATTCAGCCAGTATCTGCATTCAGCATCCGGTATTATTAAAGAAATCTCAGACCATCTGTTCGTCCGATATACCTGTGATATAAACTTTAGAAGTGAAACGACATATATCAAAGTAAATTCCATAATGATACGACCTTGTACTTCAGTGTGTATATTTCGGTATACACCTGGTGCTGTATTTTAATCGCTTTCCGAGTGTGAGCGAGCATTTGCCTTAGTGAAATCAGTTTAACTGGCAATCTAGAGGTCCAAGATAATACTACCAAATCGGAGATCAATTTTGACTGGTTCAAAGACCACGGTATTAAAACAGATTAAAATAAAACAGCGGCGGTCAGGTGCTTTGGAAGGTTTTTTGGGTTGATTTGCTATCGAAGCTTCGGGGTATTAATGGTTTATTTTAATTTGATGGTATGCTCTAGATCCAAATTCAAAATTGCTTTGTAATGGCCATACCCATTACAAAGCAATTTTGAATTGTAGCTGTTACAATCTTAAAAAGGCCAATGTGATACATACAATTGTATTAAGTACCTAGTTATAGGAAATATTTGTAAATCAAGAGATTAAAAACTTCAGTTAAACAATTGGTAAGACATTCTACTTTCCGTACTTATTGGAACAATAACTAAATCCATTATATGTTCGTATATACGCTATGTGCTAGCTATTTATAGAAGACGTGATTTACTTAAGCCTCTTACCTATGAAACAATCAAAATAAGGACTATATATATTATTTTAAAAACATCATCACAAATTCTTGTAAAATATTATTTTGACGAAATGCCTCCTTTAATTTATACAAAATCTTTGCAAAATATCGGGTTCTGTTAGTGTCAGACGTCAGGATAAGATATCTTCAAATGGTAATCTTAACAACATCGAGGTTTTTAATTTCGTTAAAGGAACGTGATTTCCATTAATAATATCGGAATGAATAAACTTCATTATATTAAAAGCATCTCCGGGTTTCAGTTGGTCGAATCTTTCTATATTTCTGGTATTGCATTGAAAACATTTGATTAAAATTGCTATACACAGATTTACCTGTACAGTATTTGATTAATTATAATGAAATCCGTAGTATACTAAATTAACCTTAACACCTTACCTGCGGCTATTAGAGCCGAGAAAAACAAAACTAGATTTAAAAAAGCCCTATTACAACACTATCTCGACAGTATTTAAACAGCATCTTATATTCTTTCACTTTGCCTAAATTTCTATGTAAATTCGACACTTCTAGTTCTGTACTTCACTGTTTTTAATGTATTGTAGAGACTCACGGATCCCACAGTCAAACTGTTGAAACAGTTTTGTGGGACTAAGTATTTAGATTTAAGTTAATAATAAATAATTTATAAATTAAGGTGTTTCAATTTGATTGCAAATGTTGCGTATCAATTTTCATGCTAAAACATTCAAACATAATATTAATGAATTAGGTCAGTAAGAACCTTGGTATTTAGGTAACATCTAACCAATCTTACAAAAACATTCTACTATTATTTTCATCGGTTTGTAATCATTATTAAAAATATAATTCTGAGCGTTCTCTGCAAGTCTACATATTCCTGTACCTATATGAAAAACAAATTGTTTCCGTTCAAATATAAAACGTTGCAAGATTCGTTATCCCGACACGCGAATTATAAAACGGAATTCACGGCAAATAACACGATATGCCACGGTATTTGGTACCGTGTTACTAATGCTTGCATACGTTTGAGTACACACGGGCTATTCTAAGATGATTGTAAAAATCGACTTATGCGAACCATCTGCGTGATATCAGTCATGCTATGAACTACAGGAAGGTTCTTGAGTGGCGGCCACGTACCGGAAGACGTAGCGTGAGTAGGCCCCCCACAAGGTGGACCGATGACCTGGTGAAGGTCGCAGGAGTCCGCTGGATGCGGGTGGCGCAGGACCGGTCATTGTGGCAATCTTTGGGGGAGGCCTATGTTCAGCAGTGGGCGTCTTTCGGCTGATATGATGATGATGATGATGATGATGAACTGCAAGAATATCGCCAACAGCCAACACAGTAGACGTACCTTAAGCTGCGTTTCCACTTAGTGTTCTGAGCGAGCATTCGTTCGTTCTTGGGCACAAGAAAACAGGATTTCACAAAGAAAAATGTTCGTTCGTCAGCCCACGAACAAGTGAATGCTCGGCTCGCTCAGAACACTTAAGTGAAAACGCGGCTTGAGCGATTACTCGATTCGCACTGTACCCGGACCATGACTTGGAAAGTAAAGGTTACGTTAAAGCATTTTATCGCGCTCGCACTTTAAATATTGGAGCGAGAGCTATAGCCTGGCTTTACGTATCTAGTAAAATCTAACGTATCCGTTACTTGACATTCTTGACAACTCATGGACTAAAGGTATCCGCACGAGAGTTGAGGTGAATGATTACACACACATCCAAATGAAGTACTAATTGCAAACAATGTAAGGTGCATTCATCCTTACTTGTCTTATCATGTAAACAAACACTTTTTGAAAACATTATCACACTTTTCTCTGCAATTACACATTAATCATCACGTCAAATGTTGTTGCATACTTAATTACACTCGCAAAGTATTATAATCACTCAAAAAAGCACTGAAAAATATCATTTCTGTAAAGATTTTCGTCAATAAATGCTGTTACGGTCGGATAACTTTAAAAACATCTGACATTGATGTGACATTGCGATGTCTAGATTGTCTATGTACCATAATGTTGGCATGCCAATATATCGATATTAATACTTAAAGTACAACTCGAGGAAAATGCAATTAAAATAAATTGCAGTAATTTACCAAAATTTATTAGGGTTTCGTAGCAAAAATGGCAACAACGGATCCCATACTTATAGTTTCGCTATGTCCGTCTTTCCGCAGCATACTTAGCTCAGTGGCCGTTAACACTATAAATCTGAAATTTGGTACAGGTATACATATTGATCATGGGTCTCTATTGGTTCCCATAAAGTTTGAAGTTCGATTTTTGAAGCGAATAACGTTGTAGGTCCGAATTTTTTTTAGTCATATTGTCATAAGTCATAAAAATTAATATTATAAATCGGTGGTCAGTTTTGTGTAGGTCATAATTATTGTTAGTCATAAAAGTCGATGCCCATAACTTTTAAAATCCATACAGCATCATTTCCAGAATGTTAAAAGCAATAACCTTCCTTATTATAACTGTTACAACTATAGACGTTGCAAGTTGTAATTATTTGTTGTCGCGTGATTATGTCAATGCCAATGTCATGATGGTCAATGTAACCACCTAATAAATTTAGTAAGTAAACTTGGTAATAAGTTTAGTAAGTAAATAGTAAGAGTATTATTTTAAAAGTCGGTCCTGGCGCTTCGCCGGCCGCTGCCGCGGCACGCTCGCTTCGCTCGCTCGGCTCGCGCGCTGTAAGGTCACAGTTCAACCTAACACTCCTCCTCGCTTCGCTCGTCGTCGTACCTACACTGACCTGCCTAAGAGTCGAGTAGGTAAGGAAGTTTCCTAAGTTGCATCATAGTCCATAAATTTCTTAATTTAAATTAAATATTAAATTTTTTGGATGAAATTCGGTTAGTTATTAAAACAATATGAGTTAGTTGGTTCAAATGTATGATTTAAAATATTTCTAAAAAATGATAGATATACCTTTGAATGTTATAGTCAGCAATTTTATACCTTTTGTAATTAGAGTATGTAATGTTATAGGTTAGTAATGTTAGATCTATTAATCGTTATACTTAACAAAAATTATGACCATTGATGCTTATATCAGTAAATTATATGGATATCAATTTCTGACTAACGAAATTCGGATTAACAAATATATGGGAAAGAAAGGGATCCCATTGATCATGTCAACAAAGTGATACAATAAGAAGTAAAAAAAAATTTTTTTCGGGTACCTCCCCAATTGGTGATATGGGGTGATTTTTTTTATTTGCTGTAATCGTATAGTGTGGGGTATCATTGAATAGGTCTCGTAAAAAGAAAAAGGGGCTTTTAAGAAAGTTTTTTTCTAAAGTCAATATTTTCGCAGATGAATAAAAAATTGTCCTCCCCTCTAACTTTTGATCCAAAGGTCCAAAAAAAATCATCAATAGTGGGCTGGCATAAAACTATTTCGAACATAATCGGCCCAGCCGTTTTTGAATAACTACGAAACCCTACACTGAGCATGGCCCGACATGCTCTTGGCCGTTTTTTGTAATTGATTTCATATTTATTTTATTCAAAGACTGGCAGTGCTTAGTTGTCTATTATTTCGCTACTTCGCTTCACGTTGTTCGTTACGGGTGCACTTCATGTGATTTTTCTCATGACTTGTGGCGCCTTCGACAGAGAAAAATCCTCGAAATTTAACCATAGTTTTTGATATAATCTTATACGAATTAATTCTCTTCCTGACAGACGATGTAAAATCGATAATCCTCTATTTACGTACCTAAGCAGTGAAATTATCGCTGACATTTCATTATATCGACATTTCTAATCACTAGTGATTGTCTTTTGATCATCGTTGACGTTTTGTTTGTTTCACTTGGTCTGTGGTTTGTTTACATGATAAGACAAGTAAGGATGAATACACTGTAGTGAATGAATGAATGACTCACGACAAAATATTGCAGCAAATCCCTTGAACAAACTTTTTGGTCAATCTTACAGTTGCAATTGGGTTTGCTGTAAGCACGAAAAGAACACTAATTTCAAATTCCCCGTGTGTTTACATGACATGTTGAATTGTTGATACTATAGTACAGTCGCGACAAAAGATAGTACATTTTTTTTTATTAAAACCTGTTTTACGCCCTGGATCAAACAGCGGGGTTTATTTCCATGTGTGGTCGCTAAGCATTCCAAATATTCCCTGTACGGCGTAATTGTGGCATAGCACAGGAAGCATTTTGCGAATACACCACATGTGTTATTTCTCAGAATAAACACCCTTACTGCACGATGCTAAGGCCCTATTTCCCATCACAATCGATATGCACTTAGGACCTGTTTTGGAAGACACATGTATTTTACAGGTCGTGTCTAAACAATACGAGTGTTGCAATTTGTTGAGTTGAGAATATGGTTTGTTTAGCTATTTTAATGTACAACATTCCATATAATTATTTGAAAATTATGCTTATTTAGAATAGGCTACATATGTAGCCTAAATTTGCTAATGCTAATGGAGATGGCTTTAGTGTATGAGTTTATATCGACTTACTTCACATTATTAGTATCTACCTATATGCCCACCTTACGATGTTATGTATAAATCTGTTGCACTATAAATAATCCCAATCGAAATAGAAAACTTTCTCACACAATTTCAAACGAAAACATTAAATTATTCGGCAGCCAAAGTACTTAATTTATATTAATATGAGAACAAAAGGAGCTTATTCTAATTAAAATTTCCGTCACCACCGTCTTTGTGGAAGCCTATCGAGGACAGTTTGGTAAGAACAACATTGATTTCAAACAAAGTTTGGCTATCCTATTCTGGTGGTATTAGTTGAGAACTTCAACAAAATCGTTACGCCGACGGAAAAACATACCTATTTTATTTGTTCCAAAAGGGGTATTCAATATAACCTACTTTTTACTAGTGTACATACGTACAGGATTGGGATGGCTAAAAAAAGGGTCAGATATTTTACTACGTATAACTACATTAAGTCACTATTTTTTGATGGAAAATATTACGTTACCCTCATTATCTACGGTCAGTTTAAAACTGCCAAAGAATTAAAAAAAAGACGTATATGTAATGTTTTACAACCTATAATGCCTAGTTTGGGTGCGCCAAAGTATTTATAAAATTGCAACTTAGATTATTGGAACTCCGAAAATTTTTCTTATACAATTTAACTTCATAATGATCGGTATTTAGAATAATCTTTGTTCATAATCATCATCACATAGAATTATTTATGTTCATAATATTGTTTTTCATACATATTTTTAGTACTAACTTTTATGTTTATATAATTTTTCACTATACTTATTTTATGCTATATATTCAAATGTTATAGGTATTTATTTTTATCTGTACTGGTTTTATGTATGAATTATTTTTGTTTAATTAAATGCCTGCACAAATCAGGTTGTGGCAGAGTAGGTACTGTACTAAACGGGTTCCCTCTAAACTTTTTTTGTCCGAAACGCTTAGGACATAACAGACTTGGTATAATCTATTTTGGCATCAACTTAATGAGACAAAAACATCACTTGGCTTAAATAACAATATTTCGAATATTATTTTGTCCGAAACTATCTTGGCATATCATTAATTACGCCGAGTGTTATAAGACAGAAATTAGATTTGCATTTTTTTTTTGGACATGTAGCCACATGTTCGAAACTTGCCTTTTTCGTCAGGCAGAATTTGCTGTGAGGGTGAAAATTTGTGCAGTGAGCGAGCGAAGCGAGCGAACAAAACCTTCCGGGGCAGATCCGACTCGGATAGGTTAGGTTAGAAGACTAAGGCGGGAGCTTTGCTCCCGCCTTAGTCTTCGAGGTTATTTTTTTTTAGCAACCTAGAAAGTACTCAGCTCAGTAACACAGTAAGTAACGTATAGAATATTACTACTTACTACCTCGATTATATTGAGAGGTTGTAATTATTCCTTCTCTGTTATGCTAAACCAAACTATGCCGATACTTTTTATGCACATCCAGATTATGCCTCATCATAAATAGGAGCATCGAAATTATGCTCGAATAATATTCGAACAACTCGAAATCTGCCATAAAGAAATATGCTAAAGTTGAGTAGGTATATCACAACAGTTTCTGCACAAAGCCCATTATGACTACATAGTTTATGTTATTCATAAAAGAATTATACCACAACAGAGTGAACCTAATGGGAAAATGTTTATAAATAAACAATTTATTTCAAATAACTTTATGAGTATAGATTAATCTACATGACGACTTTAGGAGGATAAAATTTCGAAATAAAAATCGTTATGAACATTGTAGGTAGAAGTATAATTTTTAGTAAGAAAAAAAGTATGAGAAAAAAATTTCGGAGTAATGATGATTATGAGTAAAAAACGGTATTAGTAAAAATATTCGAAGAAAAAATTGTATAAGTGCCAATATGGACCCGCCTAGTTTCAGTTATTTTAGTAACACAGTTTTAAAGTCAATGGCATCTCATAAGCATTACTAACAAATTATGGATCTGAAGTCCAAAATCCGGATAGACGGTTTTTTCAATAATTTAATTAAACAAAAAAAAATTGGATTACTTGTGCTTCTAAAGACTCTACCTTTAGGTATAAATAAGCCTAATATGCGAATGTTCAGTAGTGCGTAATAGAAAAAAGCTGAAATGATGATCGGTTTTTCTAGAATATTCATACAAACAGCGAAAGTTCTTTGTTAGGGCTGTAATAATTGAAATTATGCAAACGAGGACCAGACCCGAACAAAATATTCGGTTCTGATGGTGGCCCGATCTTCTTTGACGGGAAAATTTAACGCAATGAAAGATTTGTAAGCTTTTTGAATGAATGAAATGAATTTTCTTGGTGATAAGCCTATTTCCAAAACTGGAGTATTTTTCAGATTTAAGTGGGTATACGTAATAACAGGCAGAATTGCCGCGTTTTCCGAATCCGTCAGCGTTTAGGTATTGTAGTTTTTTCATTCTGTAGATGGGCCAACATTCTTTTCGTTGTCTTATTTGGTGTCCCTAAAAACGTAACACAGTCGTGATTTTTGTATGAGATGATGTTTTGTGTCCAATATTTGAAAAAGAAATACAAGTGCACCGGATTTCTTTTATATACTGAGTCGAGACAGAGTCGAGACATATGAAAAAAGACAACGAAAAGATTTTTGCCCCAGATGCAAAGTTGATTTCAATTGAATAATTTTATATAAGTAAGACGTTCTGCGGGTACGAGTACTCTCTAAGTAAATCACCGTCGTCCAAAAACCAATCATCATTGTATTTACTCTGACTGTAATACAAATATCTCATAGATGGCAGCACCAGTTCTCTAGCTATTCTAGAAAACTGTAAAGTATTCTAAAAGGAGGTAAAGGCATGTATTGCTTGCCCCTTAGAGTACGATCAAAGGCGCCTAGCCTTGTAAAGGATTGCTTATACCCGAGAAAATTTACTGGTGGTTGCTAAAACCGAGTGGCCGAGCGGAGCAGGCATTAGCCGCAAAAGCTGATGGTTCGATTCCCACCTCGGCCACCACCACGTTGGTGATCTTAGTCGTTTTTTCGTTGGTATATGACATCCAATATTTATAATTTATAACTAATATCTCGGTTTTGCAATGGAATTAAACATAGTGGCCATAGAATGAAATGAAATAAATGTAAATACCTACTTACTTAGTGACACAACTTTCAGCTCTGTTGGTTTTTGGTCCACTTTCCATAGGACTGATACGACGTTGCATATGGTCTTTTGTACATAAAATTCTACGATTGGATTGACATAAGGAGATACATTTTGATACTTTCTAGATTTCCAAGATTGACGCAGATTTGAATCTTTACTTACATATTTCATCCAATGCATATTCCTTCCTATCATCTTGTTCTTTCATATAAAACTAACAAGATATCCTTTGTTGCAGGTATGCGTCACCGCTGATGCAGGCATGTGGAATGCAGACCTGCGCTGGAGTATCCACGTATAAATTATACGGCTTTATTAGACCTAGACTTGACCTTGCTGAGGAGTATAAATAACTAAGTTTTATATCTATGAATCATTATAAGGGCATTTTCATATTAAGGAATTTTATTTAAGCCTCATCGGCGTTTTATAATATCGCTTATAGTTTATAAAGTTAACACCCAAACAGAGTTTTTATCGAAATATAGAGCTTAGTTGTCGTTACGAAGCTGACTAAAATTAAGGTTTTTAAATTACAAATGGCCTAAATGGAGCCCTCGTATTTTACATGTGTCTGTTGAAATTGTCAAACTCCGTAGCCTAGTTGGCAGTGAGCTTGCCTACGAATTACGAAGCTGGAGGTTCCGGCTTCGAATCCCGACGAGAGCATTATTGGTGTATTTTCACAAATATTTATACTCCTTGATCGTGGTTGTCAATGTATAAGTACATTAGTATCTACATATATGTTGGTCTCCATCTATTATACATTTAATTATATCGTCGCTAGGTACCAACATCGCAAGTCTTAATTGAGCTTACCATGAGACTAGGTGTTGTAAGTGGTGTGAAAGTTCAAATTCAATAAAACTTTGACTTTGTAATCTATAGTAAACTGAAGCAAACTCTTCAACATTCCTCAGATTATTGTTGATTTTCGAAAGTCTTCAACTGTCACCGGCTAATGGCGGTCCCTGAACCCTTTTAGTTTAAAAATAAAGGGCCCTCGATTATTATAATGGAAATGAGACTGTCACTCCAATTTGTAATAACCACGGCACTTTACAAATGCTTGGTTAAAAGCTGTCCGGGCAGACGTTTCAGTTTAGTGCTATAATGGCGGAGTCATTTTATCTGTACGTATAAATGGAACGATATTTAACTAATACTAGAATATCGGTTTACCCGTGATATCTAACTTGTAACTAGGGAATATGATTTATTTGACTATTCACTTACATTTTTTAACTCCACTGACAACTCGTACTCGTAACTGAATGCCCCGTGTCTCGTTAAACACAGACATTTACTCAATTTTATTTTTGGTTATTTTACTTTCAAAAGTGATATGGAGTTTCAAAAAATATACTTGAAATGTGACTTGTTAAACTAAGTAGATTATTTATTGGGAGCACACTGAGCCGGTAACCTGGAGGAGGTGGGTTCGAATCCCGTGACAACCAGAGTCTGTTGAAAATATTGAAACCAGTGGCTTATTTTACCATAATTACCTACAAGTGTGATAATTGTAAAATGTCACTGTTACTGACGTCACAGGCCTCCGTAAGCTACGGCTACCGCTTACTATCGGACGGTCTAACCCCGTGACCATTGCCGAAAGGTTTAGTACAATTTTCATTAAATCTTCACATGAGGTTTTTGTCGAAATTTCGCACGGCCCTTCCGATGGTAAGCGGTAACTGTAGCCTATAGACGCCCCCGATTGGAGAAGCAGTAAATTTACAATTGTATATAGCACTTGGTGAAATTGGAGCCAGGGGATCGACGATATACAAATAAAATCATATCCTTGCTCATTAGTGAAGTCGCGCGAGAAGACATGCTAGACGATTTTTATTCGCAGCTTTTAGCAATCTTATAATGACTATCACTTTGGTAGCTAGGATATTATACCAATTATGCTAGTGTGTTCGGCTATTAACCTACTACTACCTAGTACTACCGATCCTAAACTGCAAGAAAAAAAAACAATGAACTAAAAGGTTAAACATAAAATCCTTATTATTTTAAGATGCTATCACAAAGAAGTCAAGCCCAGATGCCTGCACTTTGTACATTGCATAAAAACAATGCCAGATGGCCCGTCTTAGCCCCATTCGTGCCTTTACAAAGCTCACCTGTTCACGACATACGGTTGATGTGGGAATAAGCAGAAGACTATCTTTGTCACTCTTAATAAAGGTGTAATTGGAGTGATAGAGGCAGTTGCTCAAATTGACTATTTTTGATGGTCGTGGTAAACCCCAAAAATACGACAACAGTTGATTATGTCTTTTTTCAAGCTTAGGTTGAGGATACGTGCAGTCAAGTCAGTCAAAATTGGAACTATGTCAAAGTGACGCTATGGACTTATTATAAGAAACTCCGTACTACATGTAATTTTGACAAGGCTCAAGGCTAGCCTAAGGTCCCAAATGATTGAGTGTACATATTTGATCAAAATCAGGGAATATACGTGTGATGAATATTGATAAAGTACGGCTTGACAAAGTAAATAATGACAACGAATTTTATTGACAACGGAGGCTCGAGTTGAATAGCATATAATATAGGGATTAAAACTGTCACTCAGAATAATTGCACCGTAAGAGCATTAAATATGTCGATTGGAGATCCCATGTTCATGACGTTGATTTTTCGATTATTCTCAACTTGCAATAAAAACCATATCGACAAAATACAGTGAAACTATTTACAATAATAACTGAAAAAAACATCCGAAAACGCGAACTTCAGAGTAAATAAAACCGTTTAAAAAAGCGCATCATACCTACTGAAGTCGGCTATGGATATAAGAGAATTTGGGGCTACTATTTGTCTTACACAAAATACACAGGTCTGAACGCAAATAGAATATATTAGTCCGATTTACTAATACTTGCTTATTCATTCCATCTCGCCCGACTAATTTGTCATTCGCCCTAGGGAACATATCTCATCACCTTCCCGACCTCATGTTATCTATCCTACTGCTTTTTGAGTACAGCTTTATTGTGAATATCATAAGGTTGCTTTTTCAAGTGGGATTGTAGTGATATAAGAGGTTTAAGAAGTAGGTAAGGCATATTTGCGTCCATTTCGGTTGCTTGGTTGATACGATCTGTCGGTATTCACGAATGCTCGACTATCAGTATCACCATGCATCTACTATAATACTTCTGGATTCTTACCCCGTTCACATTATTTCAGTCCAGTGCGCCAGCGGTCTAATCCAGTCAAGTGCTGGACTGGAGCATATCGTTTACATTACTCCAGTCTTTTATGAGTAGCTAGCTGGATTGGAAACACATCAGTGACAATGATCTAGCACTGGTTTGGAACTGTAATGGCTTTCTACATTATCCCAGTGCCGCTGGATTTGGAGAGCTGGAATGAAAAGTTGACGGTCTTTCCAGTCACTAGACTGGAATGCTCACTGGAATGGGTGCATCCAAACCAGCCTACCGCGGAAATTCGAAATCCGTAATTTTGGAGGATTTCTCTATACCACCAACGAAGGCATGATTCGTTTGACAGAGAAAAATCCTTGAAATTTACGTATTTTGAAGTTCGCGGTAGTGGGGCAGTTTACGATAGTTTTTACTACAATAAAATACTTCTTCAGGGCATCTACTAGACCCACGATCCCAGAGTATTTATGTTTTTTAACGTGTTCTCGATGATATATCTAAGAAATTATAAAATATATCATCTTCAGCCTATCTCAGTCCACTGCTGAACGTAGGCCTCTCCTATTAACGATGCTTCTATACTCATTAGGAGATAAATGCCCATAATCGCCACGCTGGGCAAGCGGATTGGAGATCGCAGTAATGTGTCCACTATGATGACGCTGCTGCCCATCGTCAATCAAATCAAAGATGCCTGGAGAAAATCTAGGACCTATCCCAACCAGGGGCCCTACCGCGAACTTTCGAGGATGTTTTTGTCACTCCAATAAAGGTATAATAAGAATGACAGGGACAAATCCTTGAAATTTACGTATTTCGAAGTTCGCGGTAGTTTGTACTACACTGGACTGGACTTGGAAGTATAGTTTGCTCTCCAATGATTTCATTGAAGCGGTTCAATCTATTCTGAGATGTACGTACTTTAGCACGTGAAAACTCTGCCCTAAGCTTAAAGAGGGGTCAAGCTATAATAGGGTGTAATAACAGTCGTGTAGAATTCTTTACGGATAGAAGTTGCCCTTCGTGCCCCGTCGGGTCATGCGTCACATTAAACAGGCAGTTTTCTGCTATTCGTCACGATATCGATTTGTGGGATGCCTTCCTGAATTCTGATGAAGGGTCAGAGTTTACTTGGAAGTCATTGGTAGGTGTAATGTGCTGATGTGCAATTTTGTGGAACATTTGTTTTTGATTGACAACCTTATGGGATTTATATGATTAACAAGTACTTGTGTTTACTCACTTGTACTTATTTTAATGTATTCACATA
>JALPQI010019798.1:0-19871 GCA_025490895.1 Thaumatotibia leucotreta | reverse complement strand
TTTTTGAGATAAACACTTCTACTGAAATACCTGTAGTAATAGTTTAATAGCAAAACTTCATTGTTATTCATTATTATCTTAAGCTAAGGGTAACTGTTATTGGCCTTTTGTCATACATTGAATACTTATCATGTAAATTACTATTTCTAAGGCTGTTGTTGTCCTAAATAAAATAAAATAAAAATAAATAAATACAACACAAAAAAATATGAATACTCAAGGGCCTGAGACATAATATATTTAAAATCATAGGCAAGTTACAACTTCAGTACAAAATCTGACAAGCTCGGCCGCCATACAAATGAATGAACTTGTTTCTTCTATCCAAATCTAATTCTGTGGTTATAAGGCAGGGCGCCTTTGACTATCTTTAAGGAGTAAGCAATACATGCTAGCCGCTTCCTATTCGAATCCCTTACAACATTCTGGTATACGGCTGCCCTATATCAAAACCTAGTAAGGGTCAAATTCTTAGAAAATATTTTTTTGATGTTTTTGGACTTACCTAGTAAGTCCGCAACCGACTACAAAGACACCAGCTCGCAAATCGGCTTTATTACCGGAGATTTAAATGCCTTGAAACCTAGTAAGTCACATGTCTAGTAACGGTTTACCAGTTTAAATCCTAGTAAGGCATATATCCCATATCAAAACTTAGTAAGTCGCTTGGACATACTAGGTATTGGCCTGGTCAATGAGCCATACTAGGTTTTTGATCTGAGCATCGTAGTGCGAGGGGCGCGCGGGTCGTGGAGAGTATGTGCGTTCAGTCAGTCCGCGGCGATGCGCTAGCGCAATCACACGCGTGTCAATTGAAATTTTGTGTGGTTTGATAGTTATGTTGCATCGTTGTCCAAAATGAAACGTCAGATCGAAACGCCTGATAGAAGCAGCTATTAATAACAACAGTAGCCAAAACGCAAAAGAAACTAGGTAAGTATTTTTACACTAAATATAAATCCCTCCACATTCCTGTAATGGCTTATTATTTTACTAGGCTCCTATTTTGTCCCATTTTATTATATGATGCTATAAATCAATTGGATACAAATACATTTAATAGTAGTTTTTCAAATTAATCAGTGCATATTGTTGTGAGTTTATAAAGGCTTATAATATATCTGCTAAATAAAGGTGTATTAATGTGGATAAAAACTAGCATATTCTAGCAATAAATATATTTATATAAATTATTTATTTTAAAGTATCTATTATCCTATATATGTATTATCATCTAATACCCATAACAGAAACTTTATTGAGCTTACTGTGGATCTAGGGTCGATTTATGTACGATTGTACCATAATGTTTAGTTTATTTATTTATTATGAATATACTACAAAAGGACTCTAAGCAAATATAAAGCATTTAAATTGGGGTACTTCATCATAATTTAACAACTTAAATTCAAATAATGCATGTTAAATATAAGATAATTATATTATGTTTTGAAAAAACTAATCCCACCGTATAAACAATCGAACCTGAAAACCAGTATGCATGGCAAAGAAAAAAACAAGGTAAACAAGTTTTAACATTCATATTCTTCCATCTTAACTTTTTGTCATGTTATTATTAATATTACAGATTCAAAGAGCCTTTGTACGAGCTGGACTTCCTCATGCCGAAATTCAACGAGAAGTCCAGCCCTGCTGTCATAGCAAGCCCCAGTAAACGTAATGCCGGATTCGAGGAAATCCTTCTGGAATGATCTTCCAGTTAACAACGCATCAATTGATTTAGTTCATGGTGGTCAGGGTGACGCCAATTAATTTTTGAAATTTAAGACTAAATTATATTATTACGATGTTAATTGATCTAGTGATAAGTATTTTTTTAAATAAATATCTTGTTCTTAATGTGCTCGTTTCATTTAAAGCCATCAATTATGTTAACAGAAAAAAACGCTAGGTTTTAATTTAGAACATCTTCTGAGTTTGATGACGGCACTACCAGTTTATAATGGTTCAATACCTAGTAAGGGACCTTACTAGGTATTAAACTTGGGATATGGACGAAATTGATATGGCTGAATACGTTTTCAAAGTTAGTAAGGGATATAAAACGTGCGTATTAAGAATAAATTATATGATTACGATGTTAATCGATACAGTGATTAGTATTCAACCGATTCATGTTCAGTTTTTTATCTATTATTTAAAAAAAAAATTTGGCAGACACTTTTATGTTTTTATGCTCTCCTGTAAAATTTGGTCTGAAGCAGTTACTAGGTTTTGATATAGGGCAGCCGATAGTATACTGGTGAACTTCCGTATTTTTTGTTAGGAATATTGCATGTACCCCAACTCCTCCTGCGGGTGTCGTAAGAGTCGAATAAGGGATTGAAGTGTCAGTGACCATTATTTGATAAAAAAATTATGATGGGCAGCAGCGTCATCATAGTGGACACGTTACTGCGATCGTCAATCCGCTTGCCCAGCGTGGCGATTATGGGCATTAACCTCCTAATGCGTCTTTACGCATAGTTAATAGGAGAGGCCTACGTCCAGCAGTGGACTATCACAGGCTGATGATGATGATGGTATATGTATCATAATAGTTTAAATTAAATTAAAGCAATATTTATAACTGTGTTCAAGATTAAAGTTTCTTTTGTATTAACCCTAGTAATTATTACTTAAATATGCGACTTCTTACTTCGTTCAAGTTCCAAACTCCGCCCGTCTGTTTGCTACGCAAATTTATCCGTTCTGACCGGGTTTTCAACTTAATGAATTGTTTCTCAATTCGACAACACTTTAAGCTCATTTGCTTGCATAGCAACAACTTAAGTCTGGTCATCCTAAGTTGTGTTAAGGCTGAGCCGCTCCAAATGCATGTGCAGCAAATGCGCGTGTTTGTTGTAGCGTATGTAAATCGAATAGTAGATGGCACACCGTTTGCTGATAACGTGCGCTTGCACGCCACGCAAGCGGTATGCAATCTAATATACCATTTGCATACGCTACAACACGCATACCACACACACAAACAGGGTAGTGCTGCGTGGTGGTAGGTATATGAGAGTGATTCTAGTTTGTTTTGATCTTCATTGGGCTAGAACGGATGACGAGCATGTGATTGGTCGCCGATCACGTCATATTTGCCTCTCATTGGATGCCCATGACGTGATACTATGCATGTGACGTCACCGCTGTTGCATCGCGGCTGAGGATGCGCGCTACAGTCATTTAAATACAATACTGAGATAATCATAACAATAATATTTTATTTATAAAACCAATTTACACGTCACTAATAAATAATTCGTAGTAATTAACTACAACACAATACAATATAAGGATAATTATAACAAAAGTCATTCATTACTAATAATCACTGCTTTAGGACTAAGAATCACTGCTTTAGGACTCACTGCGGAATGCCTAAATGCGTTGAGCAGCATTTGTCTCGGTGACACCAATTATGGGTTTATTTGAGTTGGTGCAACGGTGGAGACAGGAAGAGTGATCGGAAATTACGATTTTCGCAGTAAATCTATTGCAATGTCATGTCAAGAGTGACAAATATTGAAAACCAACATACGCTGCTAAGCGTTAGCGATTGGCATCGCTACCAACTCATCAGGCCTAACCAAGATGTCATTCTGTAATCGTATAAAGGTGCATGCAGACCAAAAGAGCATTCGCTGTTCTATTCCCCTACTCTACGAAATTCGATCGTCACATGAAACGTGATTCGTTGATTTCGTAGGGGGGATAGAACAGCGAATGCTCTTTTGGTCTGCATGCACCTTAAGATAAGCGATAAATAATAAATGTATAAGAATGACAGATTCATAAGAAAAGTCCCGTGACCATTTCCATACATTATTATGATCACGTGACTTATCGCCTGTATACAATTGCAAAATGGTCTCTTGGCTATATAGACCTGCTTTTTTATGTGGCGAAGGTAGACAACTGAACTCTCAGCCCACCAGGGTTGCGTTTTATAAAGTTACAATTTACAATTTTGCTGTTTGCCTCCCTTTTTAGCCAAAACGTGCGTGCGTTAAGGCAAACAAAAATTGCGAATTGTAAAATGTAACTTTATAAAACGCGACCCTGATGGAAAGCGGGAACTTAGGCCCATGGACATAGTGACCAAAAAATCGCCTATGCGCTGCCTACCCTGAGAACTTAAATGGATTGCCTCTATGCCAGTAATTACACCGGCTATCTCACCCCCAAACCAGAACACAGTACTAACTATTTAGCGGCAGGTTAACGGGTAAAACGGTGGTAGTTATCCGTGCGGACCCTGCACGAGGTCCTACCGCTATGTGTGAGAATGGTTAAAAATCGATACTGAGATCAAATCGTCAAGTTCGAATACGTCATGGGCCCAAAACTTTAAATTGAGCCTATTGTAGGCCGAGCGAGGCTTCGAATTATAAACTTATTCCAACTGCGTTACTATCCACTCGGATTGGATTCTAATACGGAATTAATCTCAGATTGAACGTCAAATTTGAAAGGATTAATATTGGATCAGACTACATTGGTCGGTGTTATTTTTAACCGACTTCAAAAAGGAGGAGATTCTCTATTCGACAATTGTTTTTTTATTGTACGTATGTTACCCGAATATCTCCAAGAATCGAATACCGATTTGATTTTTTTTCTAATCGAACGTGTATAACCCCGAAATGGTCCCATTGGCACGAAGTTGGGGTCTGATGATGAGATCTTGGAGAAATCGAGGGATCTCTTCAAATGTTATAGGTACCTACATGTATGGCGCTTTAGTAATTTTAATTCTTTACAAGCATTTGCGTTCAGAAAGTAGGATAAACTTTGGAACGAACTGTCACAAGCGGTGTTTCCGGACCGATACGACCTTCAAGAAAAGAGCGTACTCCCACCTTAAAGGCCGGCAACGCATTTGCGACGCCTCTGGTGTTGCGGGTGTCCATGGGCGACATTAATCGCTTTCCATCAGGCGATTTGTATAGCATAAAAAAAAAAGGATTTGATGATAGAAAACCAATGATGGAAACAAATCGGGGATCTTGGAGAAATCAGTTGAAGTCGGTTTTTTTAATGTTCAATTTGGTGATTATTGGATTTCCAATTTGTTACTTCGAGATCCCAAAGTAATGAAAACTTTTAAAAATCGAATATTTTGAGAATCTCTCGTAATGCTCCCCAGGCACCGTGTGTTAGTATACTCTGGCCAACCCATCTGTTAACAGAATATTCACCAAATTAAAATTTATAAAACAACCAACTTCAACTGATTTCTCCAAGATCCTGTCATTTTGTGGTTTCTATCATTGGTTTTCTATCATCAAATCCTACTTTCTGAGTGCAAATTCTTGTAAATGAATGATAATTACCAAAAGTGCCATACATGTACCTATAGTATAACATTTGAAGAGATCCCTCGATTTCTCCAAGATCCCATCATCAGACCCCAATTTGGTGCCAACGGGACCATCTCGGGGTTATACACGTTCGATTACAAACAAAATAATTTTAAATCGGTTCACGATTCTCGGAGATATCGCGAAACATACATACAGAAAAAAAAAACAAAAGATTTCCGAACCTCCTCCTTTTTTTGAAGTCGGTTAAAAAGGCGACAAATGTAATAAATGATAGCACCATGCATTGCTATGTATTAATTTGTACTTATATATTATTTATTATATTATGTATTGCATGCATATTATGTTATTTTAGTAAGTATATTCATTTCGTAGGCGTAGGGTAAGTAGTTTCATTATAGTAAGTAGTATGTAATCTTGTATAGCACCGCCCACAACTTCTCTGCTTTGCCTTAAGGTTGACTGGTAGAGAATGCCTTTTGGCATTAAGTTCGCCTTTTGTACATTAAGGTTTTCTTTTGTGTAATAAAGATTAAATAAATAAATAAATAAATATTTCTGGTATACAAGTGTTTTACTCAAAGATAATCGTTTTTTTTTATATAAACAGCATGAATAGCATAATTCTCTACAGTATTTTGTTACACTGTACGTTAGTAATGCATTCTATCGCGCTCGCACTGATATATTAGAGCGAGCGCCATGGCCTGCTTTACGTATGCAGTAAAACCTAACGTTCCCAATATTTACAAAGTCATGGTACGACTACTGCTCGCAATTTACTTTTTTTTTAAGTTCGCGATACGATCTAAACTTAACTAGCCCATCGGGATTTTCATACAGCCTCAAGTTGTCCATTGTTCTCCCTTCAATGTACTTCAATATTTAATGTCCTGTGCCGGTTAAAATTTCCTCACAGCCCACGTGACCCACAAAGGCTCTTTGTGGCTAATTTCCTTTAAAAAACATGGCTTGAATAGCTCGCTAGAACTGAGACGCTGGATAGTTTAGTTTCTACCGCTAAGGTGAAATCGTTTGCTGAAAGAAAAAACTCATTTTAAAACAGTCACTACTCTTAGCAACCTCGCATCTCAGTACTGATTCAGAAATGAGATACGAGTTTTATTTCAATAGGTATTTGTTACTTACAATAAAATTAGTGAGTTCGGTTGTCAGCCAAAGAAATCGTATAAACCTATTTAATTATTTTTTTTAATACCACTTCGGTGGCAAACAAGCATACGGCCCACCTGATGAAAAGCAGTCACCGTAGCCTATGGGCGCCTGCAACCCCCAGGGGTGTCACATGCGCGCTGCCGACCCAATAAGAACTTGTACACTCCTCTTTTGAAGAACCCCATACTGTAGTCCAACGGAAAAACCTCGGCAGGGAGCTCATTCCACAGACGGACCGTCCAAATATTATTAGTATTTTCAAATTTATGGATAACGCTTACGAAGCTGAAGATTCCGGGTTCGAATCCCGGAATCTCCAGCGTCGTCAGCAGGAAATGTTTGTTCTTTGGTTGAGGCTTTGTGTGTGTTTAAGTATCTAAGTGTATTTTTATTTATTTTAAATATATTTATTTTCAAAACTACAATTTATGTACATAGATTAAATCTAACTAATCTACTTAACCTGTATCTAAGATTGGCCCTAGTGGCATTGTACCGAGGATGCTGGCCGCAGTTCCGCGCTGTATCGCAACACCGATGCGTTGTGCGAGGAAGTCGCTAGCTCTTCGGTCTTTAGTTACATCAACCAGACGTTTCGCGATCTCAGCAAACAATTTGCGTGTGTTATGTGTTAGATACATAATAAAAAATACTCAAATACATATCGTCGCTTGGTACCCATATCGCAAGCTTTGGTTGAGCTTACCGTGGGACTAAGTCAATTTGTGTGTAAGATGTCCTATAATATTATTTGCTTAGTAATTGGCAAGCTAAAGTTAGTCCGTGAAATTACCCAGTATATGAATCTATCATTACGAGTAATCTGAATCAATATCACAATGAGAACTGTAGCCTGTATAAACATTAACAGCATTCAAATAACATTGCAAATCAAATATTAGATGCAACTATGCAACGTCGACTATGCGTTATTTAGTAGGTAACATGCAACATGGCCGAATCATTAAAATATTTGCGATGAACGTTGATGTTCAATCATTATTGCGAGCCAGTCAGGCGGACGAGGCAGAGTTAAACGAGTAATTTATCCAAATTTCTGAACAAATTATTTCATCAAACATTTTGCTGCATGATGACGACTACATTTCACGCACAACTCTTTCTGTGGGTATCGCAAGAGCCCACTAAGGGATTAAAGTGTGACTGATCATTTTTTGATAGAAGATTGATGATGGGCAGCGTCATTATAGTAGACACATTGCTGCGATCGCCAATCCGCTTGCCTAGCGTTGCGATTATGGGCATTTACCTGCTAATGCATCAATACGCATAGTTAATAGGAGAGGCCTACGTCCAGCAGTGGACTATAGACTGATAATGTGATGAAAAATGTTGACTGTCATCTTACACAAAATGATTTGGATAGGACGTGCAAACACCTATTGCTTACCCTTAGAGTATGATTAAAGGCACCATAAGGTACCTACACTGTAACCGTACTGTCTATATGTTTTTTTTTAAAGAAAGGAATAAATTAAATTCATTCGTGACAAACCTGTGCTTCTTTCTTGAAACAAAATCAACCCCTCTGTAAATTCCAAAAATCTCCTTGGGGACCTATTCTGTGTCCTTAAACATCACAGGTAAGGATAGCGTTGAAAATTTCCGGATTAAATTCAGTTTCTTTCCAAACAGCTTAATTTTTTTCCGGTTTTTTTCGGAAAAATCAACGAGTGTCCACCTTAATTTTTAACTCTATACCAATGTGAATTAGGACTAATTATCGCCTATGCCAGGAGAACGCGATGTCACCGAGAAAAAGTCAATTGAAATAGATGGAAAGGAGTGACTGTGACATTGATTACTTCTGTAAAAACCCGAAAAAAACTAAATTTTTATACATTCCCGAAAAAAACATTTGATTTGTTTCGACATTTTCAACGCTAGGCAAGGATTGCACAATTTTTTGGCCACCTGGTATATTGTCGTACCTAACTATATTGAGGATTAAAAATAAACGACTAGATTCCCCTCACTTTGCCCCAAATATCAGAGGTTAATGCGCATTGATGCATTGTATGATGGCACCGACATGCATGTTTGAATACGTAAATATGTACACTGTACAGTCAGTAACAATACTTTCATGCCTTTCTATCCAGGGCGCGTATCCAAGATTTTTATAAGTTTAAGCTGATTCTATGCTTTAGTATACAGGGCCGCAGAGTAAATAATCCAAATCTGTCAGTATGGAGGTTTTGGAAACCAAAACAGATAGCGAAATCTTGTCTTAGGAAACCATGAGATCGATTTCATTAAAAAGAAAAACTGCATTCATACACTTACAACAATACGTGTATTCGGCCCGGGAAACGAACCTGCATTTTTTTTTTAAATAAATTTCGTTTATTTTCATTTGGATATCGGTTGTGTGGCTCTTAAATAGTAAATGTTTGTAAGAAACGTGATAACTAAGAAATTTTAGATATCATGTTTCTTAGTAACATTTAGGTAACATTAACCTTCGGCTTAGGCTTTACTTTCACACTCGTTCACAAATTCTTATTTACCGCCCTTAATACACAATGAACTATTACAATTTGGTGAATATTGTAAGACTAAAATACTACTACGCTAGTACCTAGTCAGTGTCTACTAGTTATGTTTATTGCACAAAAGAAAAAAAGAGTGTACCTACCTACAAAAGTAAATCAAGCATTCTCTGCTAAACATTATTCTAGTCGGTAAACCACAGATGACATATACGAGTATACCATAGATCAAGCAAACGTATCTACTTAGCGTGTCAAATGAACTCAGTGAAATCCACTGAGTTGTCCGTCTTTAATCGCAGCTTGCAGCTTTCGGGCGTCAATTTTTGTAAGTTGAAGTGAACAAAAACATGAATAATGCCTCCTTAAGTAATATTAATTGCAACAACACAAAAAAATATGAATACTCAAGGGCCTGAGACATATTTAAAATCATAGGCAAGTAACAACTTCAGTACAAAATCTGACACGCTCGACCGCCATACAAATGAATGAACTTGTTACTTCTATCCAAATCTAATTCTGTGCGGTAAACTTTCATGACACGTGTATTACTGATCCTTCTCTCCGTCCCTATATTACTTAAACATTAATCTCCTTGAATCGACTAATACATGCAAATCTCGGTTCAATTTCCTGTTTCAATTCGCTTATTTCATTACCCGGATATACCCCACGTTCGCTCCAGATTTTTACGCTAATCTAATTAGGGGTTCTTAATTATCCTCCCCTTTCAACCCAACTCACCCCCTTTCACCCATTTTCACCCCCTACGTACCACGCATTCGGGATCACAAACATTAGTTAATTAAAGGTGATCTGAAGCTTCCTTGATCCGATATTAATTACAAGTGTGTTGAAAATAAACAGGTTTTTGGAGTGTTCTTTAGCTTATGAGATGATCCATTTAATTTGAGAATTTCTTAACGGCAAATGGGAGCTGTAAGCTTTTAGAGCTTCTTGTGCCGTGTGGTGACGGCAGTAAGAATACATTTGTCACCACTCCAATTCCTCCTGCGGGTGTCGTAAGAGTCGACTAGGGGATTGAAGTGTCACTGACCATTATTTGACAAAAGATTGATGATGGGCAGCAGCGTCATCATAGTGGACACGTTACTGCGATCGCCAATCCGCTTACCCAGCGTGGCGATTATGGGCAGTTACCTCCTAATTCGTTTATACGAATAATTAATAGGAGAGGCCTACATCCAGCAGTGGACTATCAAAGGCTGTTGATGATGATGAAGCTTTTAGAAAAGTAAGGTAAGGTGGGGTAAGATGAAACAGTTTTTTTAGTACAGATGGTGCCTTTTTTAGCCTCTAGTGCGAGAAGTGTGTCATTTTACGTCAGGTCCAAAACATCGGAGGGCTATCTATCTGTACTAAAAAACGTCGTAGGAGACACGTGCAAAACGGAAATTCGTAACTCATGTCGATTTAAAATACTCCGGCCTTTGGTCGTATTTTAAAACATCGCCACTAGTCATGTTTTTCGCACTTGTGTCGTAATGTACTATTTTAATGGGGCAAGACAAAAAGTCGTCCTCCTGGCACCTACAGTGTCTGTTGGTAGCTTTTTGTATTACCCATTAAAACACCATTTCATTTTACCCCACCTTTTCTTATTATAATAAACTATTGCCGTCGCTTCGTACGAAATAAAGGGACAACTGCAGCTTTGCCTCATAATACCTAAACAAAATTAGCAAATAACCACGAAGTCCTGTATGGTCCCTGTTTCCTCCTCGAGAAACAGACTAATAATAAAATTATACCTAAAGGTTGTCTTTAAGAGAACGCTTTGTAGCGATAAGACCATCTGTTGTCTACTTCTATTTAAGTCGCTATTTTCTGTGTATTTTTTCTTCGTTTATTAAGGTATACAATAAGAGTAGAAGAGAGAAGCCAGTGAAAAAGAGAGAGAGTTTTGTATTTGTATTTGTAAAAATATTTTTAAGAAGGATATTTCTCTGTCGTTATGTTTCCCTCATCATCACTACATAGTATAAAATAAAGTCATTTTTTCTGTCCCTATGTCCCTTTGTACGCTTAAATCTTTAAAACTACGCAACGGATTTTGATGAGATTTTTTTTAATAGGTAGAGTAATTCAAGAGGTAGGTTTTTATGTAGGTACCCGTGCGCAGCCGGGGCGGGTCGCTAGTTTTGATAATATACGGGTCTTAAACACGTCAGGATAATATTACAAACTATCGCCAAATTTAATATATGAGCCGAGGCGTGTTGGACATATTAAGGCTAAAATATTAATATATTATTAAATATAATTTTAGCGCCACCGCCACCCTTATTCTACATAATTATATGTACATAACTTTAAACAGGTAACGGGTTCAATCCAAACAACGCCCACTGGTTTTAAGTTTAGACAGGATCAAACACAGAACAATATTACGTCCTAATATAGCCATTTCTAGGTACATGTTGACTTATTATCACGGCAAGAACGACATGAATTTTGGAGCTCGTATTTAAATATCTAATGTATTGGGTACTACGCATTGAAGTAAAGAATTTAAAATTATCTATCAACCACATGTTTGTCATAATTTTTATCATTTTAATGAATAAATATCTCAATATTTTGCTAAGCTCAATTAAGGCTTGTGATGTGGGTACCAGGCAACGATAAATATGATAGATACCACCAGATACCAGATATTTTGCCGGATACCACCAGAGATAAGTTTCTAGCCTCTATTAAACTTAGTCATAAGTCAGGGAGGAAAGATGCTGAGACCTGCAATTATATAATTGAAGTTCCAAGCCTTATTCGCAAAGCTCTTATATCTAAAAGTCGAGTATTCGTCAACTGGTCTTCGTGCCCCGTGAGAGATTTTACCATCGTCACCAGGTGCTTTAAATGCCAGCAGTTCGGGCACGCAGCGAAATCCTGCAAACAGGCAGTCAACACATGCGGCGTATGCGGAGACTTGGGGCATTCGGACAAGGAGTGCACAAAGAAAGCGGAGCCCCCCCGATGTGCAACCTGTAGGTTTTTTAAGAAGCCAGACAACCACAAAACAGGTGACCTTGAATGTCCTGCCAAGAAAATAGCGGAGCAGAGATACATAAACTCCATCGATTATGAAGGCGCCTGCTGAGCGTCACTTCAAAAGAAACCACTTCCTGACCACTAACTAGGTTTTATTTTTATTTTATTCTATATATCTTTCCGCTTTATTGATAACGTTAATTACTGAGACCCATGAATACAAATATATTTAGTGACCTAGATAATTTCTCAATATCAACGTCTAAATTTTGTAATGTTGAATGTTGCAAACAAAGTCTATCCGGGTATACTCATCCACTAACAATACTAACTCAAAATATTCGTAGCATTTTTAAAAACATAGATAGCTTAACTGTTTTCCTACAAAGGCTTAACCACCAATGTGACATAATTGTACTGACCGAGTGCTGGCTATCTAAAAACGGCGGGAACCTGCCTGCCCTTGACGGCTATTTTGCCTTCAGCAGCAAAATTAATCACAGCCAAAATGATGGAGTCGTTGTTTATGTTAGACAAACTCTCGATGTGGTGATTGAAGAAACGAATTTACAAGACTGTAACAACCTACTCATAAAGATTGGCTCAGATATACGTCAATAATAGCTATATATAGATCACCTTCATTTACTTAATTCTCTTAATTCTTTAGAATCGTTTAAAAATGTCGTCCTGATAGGCGATATAAATATAAATATTCTTCCTGAATGTAGTGACCCGGTTACCCAAGACTACCTGAACTTCTGCTCCTACCATGGCTTACTCCCGGCTCATACCCTTCCAACGCACCAACGCGGATCCTGCTTGGACCATGTCATGCTCAAATCACAGCTAACATCTTTGACATTAGTTACTAATTCCTCACTCACAGATCATAATGCCGTACTACTAACCTTTAACCTCAAGGCTGTGACATCGCAACACAAGCATTTAATTTCTAAACTAAATTGCAATAAACTCGAGAAAGATTTATACAGTATTGACTTCGACCCAGTTTACAATTGTGCTGACGCGGACGTTGCTATGTCATACCTAATACATAACATACAAAACGCTGTCTCTCGTAATACAAAGTACACTTGGCTAAACAAAAAAATGCACAATATTAAACCATGGATTACTCCAGGGCTTATACGTTGCATGCGAAATAGAGACAGGCTACATTTGAGAGCTAAATCGGACCCGGACAATCCTATATTACAGCTTACTTACAAAAGATACCGAAATTTTTGTAACGATCTCCTCAAAAAAATTAAAACTGACTTCGAAAAAAGTGAATTTAAAAAGGCTGGCAAGGATACAAAAAAAGTTTGGAACCGTATAAAAAACTTAGCTTTGACTCCACAAAAGCATGATACCGCGGCCTTGCTAACAACACAATGCTCTCCACTTTCATCTGTAAATTATGCTAATGATTATTTTGTAAATGTAGGTAAAAATTTAGCTGATAACATTCACGGAAAGTCGGCCTGCTCTAGCCCAAATTGTTTGCCGATAACCATTAATCATAGTTCCAAGTCTTTTGTGCTGCTTCAGACTGATGTCTCAGAAGTAATTAGCATTATATCTAGTCTAAGAGATAACTGTGCAGTGGGATGGGATAACATCTCAAACAAAATATTGAAACAATTTAAACACATTTTAGCACCACCATTAACCCATATCTTCCGCAAATGCCTATCTGATGGAATTTTCCCTAAATGTCTAAAAAAAGCTGTTGTAATTCCAATTTATAAATCCGGTAACAAAAATAGTATCACGAACTATAGGCCTATATCGCTACTCCCTGCTATATCCAAAATATCGGAAAAAATTATTAACAACAGGCTTGTACAGTACTTAGAAAAGAACTCACTTTTGTCAGAAACACAATTCGGTTTTCGTTCTAAATTATCAACCTCTGACGCCGTTCATCATCTGACCCAAAACGTTGCGCGAGAACTTGACAGGGGTTATCATACGATTGGTATCTTTCTTGACCTTGCCAAAGCTTTCGATTCCGTCTCGGTTCCCATACTGCTAAGGAAGCTCCAAAGCCTTGGAATAAGGGGAAAACAGCTCGACCTTTCTGCTAATTACCTTAGTGACAGGTTTCAGTGCGTGAAGGTGGGTGATGTCATCAGTTTAGATCAAAAAAATGAAGCTTTCGGGGTCCCACAAGGGAATATCCTTGGTCCGACCTTATTTTTGATTTACATTAATGACCTTTGCAACCTTCAACTCGACTCTGGTAAAATATTATCTTATGCAGATGACACCGCCTTAATTTTCTCAGCGCTCACGGAGAGAGAAGCATACTTGCAAACGCAACGAGGTTTTGACATTGTAAGCAATTGGCTACAACAACATTTACTAACACTAAATACAGATAAAACGAATTATGTAAAATTTTCTATGAAAAAGAATAAACTGTCTATATCTGATCATCCTATCTACGCCCATAGCTGTACCTGTCTTGCAAAAACTAGTTGTAATTGTCCCATCATCACCCCCGCGACTAAAATTAAATACTTGGGTGTTATACTTGACGACACGTTATCTTTTCGACCACATATCGAATCCTTAAGTAATAAAGTTCGTAAGCTGATATACGTATTTAAAAGACTACGTAATGTCTTGGACCATAAATTAATAATGCAAGTATACTTTGCTCTTTGTCAATCGTTACTAACATATTGCATTACATCATGGGGAGGAACAGCTAAGACACTGCTCTTGATTGTAGAAAGAGCACAAAGAGCAATCTTGAAAGTCTCAACCTTCCGACCATTCCTTTACCCTACTAACCTATTATATAAGTCCTGTAAAGTACTAACTGTTAGACAGCTTTTCATTTTAAATACTGTACTTAAACAACATAAAGCACTTCCCTATAACACTGACATCACAAACAAGAGACGGAATGATTTGGTTTGCAACCAACTGCCTGACCTAAAACATGCCTTTTCTCAGAGGTTTTTCATGCGTCTGGGACCGCGGCTGTATAACAAGTTAAACGGGTCTTATCATATTTATCATTTATGCCACACAAAATGTAAACAAGTCCTACGGGAAGCCCTAGAACAAATGTCTTATGAAGATACGGAAAACTTGTTAACAGTAATTAAATAAGAAGTAGTTAGCTAATTAGATTAATTGTTTACAAATAAATATGATACCTAGATATCATATTGCTAATGCGATAAAATAACTTACACCTGTTGCCGATAATGCCGATGCTTCAAATTCTCAACAATTATTACGGTTTGTTTACTAGTTTTTTAAGCATTGTTGTTAAAATTATAATAGGTTCAAATAACATACTCTAGTTTGCAATCTAAAATGTAACTTAATTTCAATAACAATTTGCTCACATACGATAGAAAATATTTCCCTGTTTTTAGTTTATAAGTTATGTCTCTGCCTGAGATACAGGATCCACCTAGTTCAGGCGCTGTACATTTGTGAAGTTTATATTAATATTATTATGATCTGTAACAACTGCTTTGTATGGTACATGAATAAATTATTTTTATTTTTTATTTATTTAAGATATACATATAATACACACAGCCATGACCAAGGAACTAATATTCGATCGGAGCTCTCCAGCTTCGTAGGCAGGGTCACTACCAACTAGGCTAACTTTGGCAAATTCAGTATTTTTTGGTATAATGATATCTAATATTTATAACGACATTTGAGTATTTCATTTTACGTATTTCGTTTCCTAAAAATAGCACGATGATAATCCCGCAATGTCTCTAATCTTACAAAACCGAAGTACCTACTCATAATATAACATACTGATTTATTATCATAGTCGCAAGAACGACATGAATATTCGGGCTTCGTATTCAAAAGTCTATGAATATCAGCATTACCATGTATTTGTATATGCGCCGTTTACCTAATTACCCTGGGTTTGTTACCCTGGGGCTCTGATTACTTAAGTTAATGAATAAGTTAATTAGCATGGGAGATCGCCAAAAATTGCGTTGGTTCGGAGGTGAAAGTGGTAAAACATTAATATTATTTATTACATAACTGCGTTTGTATAGTATATTTATTCTTACAAATATTGGATTAGAAATATAACATAAGGCGCCACAAGTAACTGAGTGAGTAACTGTGATAGCCATAAGGTTTAAAAACCGGCCAAGAACATGTCGGACCATGCTCAGTGTAGGGTTCCCAAGTTATTCAACAACGACTGAACCGATTATGTTCGAAATAATAGTTTTGTTTTAAAGTATTAAGGAAGGGATTGAAGTGTCACTGATCATTATTTGATAAAAGATTGATGATGGGCAGCAGCGTCATAATAGAGGGCACATTACTGCGATCGCCAATCTATTATGAGCATTTACCTCCTAATGCGTTTATAAGAGAGGCCTACGTTCAACAGTGGACTATTGTTAACGCCTGGTAACACTGGCACCGGCGTTGACCAATCCAGACGACCGTCGGTAGCGAATCGGACGGCTCCGAGAGCGCGACAACAGCGCCCAGGTTGTGCGCACACGACACCACACGCAGCGGTGCACCGAGACTACAAATTCTCTTTCCTTCTAACCACTGAAGCCGCCGCACGTGTCCTAGACTAAAAATAAGAACTTCTACTTACCGATTGTACCTTATCGATAATAAATGGTAAACTATCAACCAATAGTTTTACTTAGAGGCGCTAACAACTATCATAGACTGATGATGTATCCAGGGTAGAACCAGAGGAATTCATTTGTAGACCACTATTTTCTCATAAAGTAAGTTTACAAGTTGGCGAGAGATGAATAAGCACAAGTAGGGTAACTGCGTCGCTAAGTGTACGAAGTTTCGTTATCAGCTGTAAGTTCCTTGTTTCGCTCGTAAGTTTGGAGGACATTTGTGATTCCAATAGTTATATATATTATGTTGTTTTCTTTACAGTTACATGTAATACGTATTTATATTCAATGTGTAAATATATTAATGTTTATTTTAAATATTACTTTAACATATTTATTTGTATACTCTACGACTTAACAGTAATCAAACTAATGCACTGCAAACTGTTAAAACGCGGAAAAACTTAAAAGTTCAATTCAGGTACTGTATCAACTCAGTTGCGTCATCTGTTCGAACGGTTGTTTGGTCTAAACGTGGATGCTTGTATCAAACGATATTATGTACATGGTAGAAAAAATTGTGCTGAAAATACTTTAAACCCATATGATATATGTATAATAAATATGATGTGCCTATTGTGCCTCATTTAAAATATTAGACACCTAAATTCAACTACTGAGATTGCTTGCAACTAGCAAAAGAAGGCATGCCAAAAAATCGTAAATTTCGAGCATCTTGTCTTTGTCACTGCGATTGCACCTTATATATTAATAAATAGTTATAACCTCAATACGATGTATATTTTTCAAATTAAAGATAAAATTAACTAGTTATAGTACCTACTTATAACCTGCAAGGTCCTTACCTCTAAACTTCAAGCATCCGTGTCTTTGTCACTTCAATTGCGTTTGTAGTGACAAAAACATATCGACGCTGGAAAGGAGAAATTGGATAAGCGACACTTTTGAAGATATTGAGTTATATACACCGTTAGAATCGGCGAATTTTTCTGCGTCGGATGAGCTAGGTTTCGTATCCATCTGACAACATTTGTGTCGCTTATCCCATTGGTGATTTAGAGAACTTTCGATCATTTTTTATTACTAAACGACTTGGTTTTTGACAACTTTTAAGAAATAGGAGATTAGATAAAATATAATTTAACATAATTAATCTTGGATTATTTTACCTATTCGTAATGACAAGTTAAATTGTACTTGGATATTTTTGCTGTGTAACAACTAAATTTCACTTGTCGGTTAGCTATTTCTACCTGACTGTATGATATGTTCTCATGTCGTTTGGACAATTTTACCTTCATCTTATTTTAAAATTGAAGACGGTTAGACAATATTACTTGACTATGATATCTGAACTACATATTGGCGTTTACCCATTTTATTGTTTTTACCTCCATTTATTTATGAACCATTCCCTTCACATGTCCCTTTTTACTATTTATCTACTTTTTGGAATAATGTTATAAAAAATCCTAAAACAGTGTTTTTTCTTTTTTTACGTGTAAGTAAATTCGTTTACTAGTCACGGATAGTTACTCATGTAATTAATATGACTAACTATGAAGTCTAAAATAGTTTCCCATTTTAAGTATGTGGATATTTCTTAATGATATATTTATGCTATTTAATCAATTTATATATTTTTACCCGAATATAAAATAAGCCACTTTGGCAGTTAGATTATTTTAACGGGATACATTTGTTATGTAAGTCTTGGGTGGACCTTTTTACCTTCCTTAATTCTTACACAACGTGTTGGTTAGATAATTTTACCTGAATCAATTTTTCCGACCATTTTGCTTAAGCGACAGTAAATCATTAAATAACACTTGAATACGTTAAATAATTAAAACATCACATAGAAAACATATTTATGTCCATAAATAAGGCTTCAATTATTTGATTTGGCCTGCTGATTAATTTAAATGATTTTTTTTCGAAAATCTCGGCGGTTTTTTGCTTCTCCTGTAAAGTACGCACTGTGTCGCTTATCTAATTTCTCCTTTCCAGCGTCGATATGCCCAGAAATTTAGATTTTCAAGGTACCTACCACAGACTCCGTTCGAGTGGGTACTAGGACCCCAAATCGTCGGTAATTTCCGATCTCGCCGCGACATCCGGTCGGCCCTCTTTCATAAATTCTGGCTTAAGATATCGTATTTACCATGGCGTAGGGGATTGTGGATATTAAATGTATTCATAGGGAACCGTCTTGCACTTGGAAATGTGAAAATACTGTCGGTCACACCTTTTTATATAAAGAAATTATGAAATGCAATGACCCCTAATGGGTATATTACATTTTGAAGCTTACTAATTCATCATCATCATCAGCCTATGATAGTCCACTGCTTTACGTAGGCCTCTCCTATTAACTATGCATATAGACGCATTAGGAGGTAAATGCCCATAATCGCCACGCTGGGCAAGCGGATTGGCGATCGCAGTAATGTGTCCACTATGATGACGCTGCTGCCCATCATCAATCTTTAATCAAATATGGTCAGTGTCTTCACTCCCTTAGTCGACTCTTACGACACCCGCAGGAGGAGTTGGGGTGGTGACAAATTTATTCTTTCTGCCGTCACCACACGGCCAGCTTACTAATTACGAGTACCTACAGTGAATTAAAGTGATGCTTTTGGATCCGTTGTTTTCTTAAAAATGTCATCATCATCATCATCATTTCAGCCAAAAGACGTCCACTACTGAACATAGGCCTCCCCCAATGATCGCCAATATGACCGGTTCTGCGCCGCTTGCCTCCAGCGCCAGCGGGTTCCCGCGACCTTGACCAGGTCGTCGGACCATCTTGTGGGAGGTCTGCCCACACTGCGTCTTCCGGTACGTGGTCGCAAGTCCAGCAGTTTCGAGCCCCATCGCCATCTGGTCTTCTGGCGATGTACCCAGTCCACTGCCACTTGAGTCTGGCAATTCTGCGAGCAATGTCGGTTACTTTGGTCCTCTTGCGGATCTCCTCGTTTTTGATTCGATCACGCAAGAAAACTCCGAGCATTGCTTTCTCCATTGCCCTTTCAGTGACTTTGAGCTTTTTGATCAGGCCCATAGTGAGCACGCCATTAAAAATGTAAGTTAGTTAATTTACTCTGATTTCCTGGAATTATTATCAAAAGTGCACTAAGTGCAGATATTTTTCGTCAGTAAAATTGAAGCAAATAATTTTAAATATCATGCATCATGCGACATTC
>JALPQI010019797.1:0-28160 GCA_025490895.1 Thaumatotibia leucotreta | reverse complement strand
ATTTTAGTTAAACGTCAAAAACTAAAAAAAGTCCGATTTTTTTTCCGTTTTTTGCGTCCTATGCCCAAACTATTATTTTGTTTTTCTTTTAATATGCATTTTCGTATATATCTATAAGGCCTTTATAATATAACAAATTTGCAGCTTTGCAACTCGACTTGCGAATTGTATGAAAAACTTAGATAACTTAGATATCAACTCTCAAAGTCTGAAAAATGTGTCCCCCCCCCCTCTATTTTTTAAACTACGCGATATAAAATTTAAAAAAAAATATATGTTATGCACATTAATAAACTCTATCAACGATTTTTGGTTTGATTCAATTATCTCCTATAGTTTTTGAGGTAGGTTGATTTAACTGTATTTTTTTAATAATAAATTGATAATGGTACGGAACCCTTTGCGCGCGAGTCCGACTCGCACTTGGCCGGTTTTTATTAAAGTCTCGAATCTCTGAAACTATAAGACCTACGGTAATGCATGTTAGCTCAACTTGTTGGAAATTTATTAGTCTTTAAACGTTTAATAACATATGACATCAAAAAACGTAAGGTTTTTTAAATAAAAATCAGAAACTAAAAAATGGCCATAAATTTCGCAGTTTTTCACGAACTACCCAGCTAGCACAACTTTTTTTTGCTTGCAAAATGTGGTTTTATACTGCCCTGTGGTGTCTAAATAACATACCAAAAATGCAGCGATACTACTTGATTTGCGAGTTTAGGGTAAAATTATGTACGATTTGACCGTACTAAGGTATCTATAGGTAATTTCAGTTGAGGTGAATCCAAATGAAGTACTAATTGCAAAAAATGTAGTGAATGAATGAATGACTTGCGTCAAAATATTGATGCAAATCCCTTGAACAAACTTTTAAGTCAATCTTAGGCACTGGTCTCACCGTGAGCTACTAAGCTATGAACTATGGGCTATAAACACGAACCAAAGGTACGCACTCCCGTGTAAATAAAAGAAAACACGGCGATACTCGCCCAGCTATCAGCTATCACCGCCGAGCGAGTATCGCCGTGTCTCTTTTATTTACACGGGAGTGCGTATCTTTTGTTCGTGTTTATAGCCGATAGTTCATAGCTTAGTAGCTCGCTGTGAGACCAGTGCCTTACAGTTGCAATTGGGTTTGCGGTCAGTACGAAAAAATAACACTAATATCAAATTCCCCGTGTGTTTACATGACATGTTGATGTGTGCGTGACCTCAACTCTCGTGGAACTATGTATAGTCGGTACAGTCGGTAGTCAAATATGTCGGACCTTCCAACATCGGTGTCGGGTGCTCAAAAATTCTGAATATGTACCTGGCCTGGCCTACAGCCGCAAAAATCAAAATTCGCAAATTTCGAGGATTTTTCTCTGTTACTCAAACGAAGGCGTCATTAGAGTGAGAGAGACAAATCCTCGAAATTTACATAATTTCGAGGATTTGTCTCTAGAAGCATAATTATAATTGTCACAAAAAACAAAACAATTGTAGCAAAATTCCGACGATTTAATTAAAATTGTACTAAACCTTGCGACAATTGTCACGGGTTTCGGAAAAAGTAGTTTATTAACGATGTAAAAACGTTATTACTAATAATTTTGTGTTGGTGGCAAACTAACACATGGACCGTCCAATAGTAAGCGGTGGCCGTAGCCTACGGAGGCCTGTGACGTCAGTAACAGCGATATTTTACAATTGTCATACTTGTAATTATGGTGAAATAGGGGCCTGCTCAGATATATTTGTTCGATCGGTGTTGTCCGAGGTGTTTCTTTTTCGCTCTTATTGCGTAGTAATAAAGGTTATTTTCATAAATGGATTTACGAATACGCGTCGATAGATTTGGGGAGACCCATACTGTTTCGGGTTTTATCAATATTTGTCACCATAACAGGATTTGTGCACAATTAAGGCACGATTGAAGGGAACTGAACTTTTTTTACTTGTTCTGTAAAATCGGAGATAAAGAAAGTTCTTTTCAAACAACACATACGTAAATGTAAACTCTTCAACTTAAGGACGGAATTCCTAACGGAACAGGCACGATTTTTTATGTGCCGTTCCAATATTTAATTTTCAAAACTAGTCACACTGGCGCGTGCTGCCACTTTGACATTGACAACGTTTCGAATATAATAGTGACGTTTGTAAAAATACTTGTGCTAAATATTTTATTTGCTTATTAGAAAATATTTCGGCGATAATATTGAAATGGTCTTACGTCTAATAATCAATTTTTAAGTTACGTTTCTGACGCTACGCTTCTAAATATCCGTAGCCATGTCAGACAGAAGCAAACCCTCTCTTCGTATCGACTGGTTCGATGGAACTCTTATCGAAGAAACTAGGCAAAACACTGGCGGAAATTCGTCAGAATTTGCTGATGAAGAACAACCAGCCACGCAGGCGTCGACCCAAGCTCCACAATTTCAGAAAAAACCTATAGGCTATAAGAAACTATTGGATATCTCTATGCTCAAACCACCAACGCTGACTTTAGAAATTTCAAATAAGAACAGCTTTTGGTACCTTATGGACAGTGAGTTAAAAGGGGACTTTATAGTACTAATAGTGAGAGTACTAGCTAACGTATATAAATCTTTAGAACCTGGAGAAAAGTCTATGATTATTACTGTTTTAAAAACAAAGTTTTTGAAGTCAAAGTTTTTAAACACTTTGAAAGAATATTTACAAGCCTTACCAACCGTGCGCGTGGTGGAAAAACGAATGAACTCACAGCTGTGGGATGATGCAGAATCATTTTTCTTCAATGTGTTGGCTATTTGTGAAGGTATTTATAATTTTAGTGGTAAAAATAAGGAGTATTTGAGTGAAGGTCAGTCCTTGTTAGAGATATTAGAATTTAGTGCAAAAGGTGTTGAAGAAGAGCACACAGAGAGGTTTAGAGATGAATTGTTTCAAGGGATACAGGATTTAAAAATAAAACTGTCTGATAGCTTTGCGAAGGTAAATATAATTCTTAAAATTATTGCAATAACAGAAATTTCTGTGTAACTGAAAGCTTAGGGCAGTCATTTATTTCTTATATTTTATTTATTGCTGCTTCGATATTACATGGTTCTATGTTGTACTTTTGTCAATTTGAAATTTTAACATTGTCACACTGATACTTAGTCCAGATTTAACTACTTACCCCAAAAATGTAACATGGAACCCTATCATTTTGGGGTAGCAATATATGTATTATCAATATGACTTCAGGGCTTATATATTAATTTTATTTTTCAGGAATCTACACCTACAAAATCCCAAATCAACCCAAGTAAAGATGCCAATCATTTCAAAAACCTCAACATCTTCCCCACTAAAGCAGACTTGCTTGGGAATAGCGGTGTAAACATCCAGCCCAATATAATAAACGGAGCATACCCAACTGTAGAACATTATCTGGATGTACAGTTCAAGTTGCTACGAGAAGACTGCTTTGGACCATTACGAGAAGGAATATGTAAGTAGGTTAATCAAATATTATAAGTTTTCAAGAAGTAACTTCTAGCTCTACGCAGATTGGGACTTTTATGCTGCAAAACAAGAAACATTTTAGGTGATGTAATAATTAGGATTGGATAGTATAATAATTTGTATTATAATAATATAATATAATAAAAAGCCCATTTATTCCATAACCAAAAAATAAAAGTAAGCAATTTGAAAAACTTAATAAAGTAACTATTTAGGGATCAATTTAATTAGGACCCCTTTCTCAGGTAAAGGCCTAATAATAAAAATAATTTGTATTGAAATTACCAATTTCTTATTTCATAACTACATAATTTATTAAAGTATATAATGCTTTTTTATGAATTGCAGGTAAATATATGGAGAATCCGAATAAGCGAAGATATGAAAATATCAGGTACATAATTATTGTTAACTTTTCCTCTCATATTTTAAAGACAAATGCAGACAGACTCCTTAAGCTTTCAGTTAACGCCATGCCCGAAACGTCATGATAAAATTAAACGTAAGTTTACGTTCGTTCGTTTTTGCGAACTAGTTAGGAAAAATGTGTTTTACTTTGTCATGCCGATCGGCAAAGGTCTCCTCCAACACTTTCCATTGTGATCTTCCTTATGTGGCTCCAGTTATGACCCACAGTCAGTTTTAGCTCAACATCTATACATCTTCACTTCACTTCATCAGCCTATGATAGTCCACTGCTGGACGTAGGCCTCTCCTATTAACTATACGTATAGACGCATTAGGAGGTAAATGCCCATAATCGCCACGCTGGGCAAGCGGATTGGCGATCGCAGTAATGTGTCCACTATGATGACGTTGCTGTCCATCATCCATCTTTTATCAAATAACGGTCAGTGACACTTCAATCCCTTACTCGACTCTTACGACACCCGCAGGAGGAGTTGGGGTGGTGAAAAATGTATTCTTACTGCCGTCACCACACGGCCACATCTATACATGTTTGTCTATATTCCAGGGTATACCCAAAAGTCAGAATTATCCGCACATACATAAGCAATAACAAAGTTGGACACCTAGTTGATATTGCTTGGACGGACCGCATCAACCATGGTCTATTTGACAGCAAAAAGTATGTGTACAGCAAGCGACTCATGTTTGGATCACTCTTGCTGTTCACTAGTGATCATTTTGAGACAATATTGTGTGCTACTGTACTTGATTCAGGAGTGAATTTGCTGAGTGATGGTTACGTAAGTTCTCCCTATTCCAAATCTTTGTTATGTAGTGTTTTCATCTAAATTTTAGTTTTTTATTGTAGTTAATTATTTTAATGACAACCAATATTTTTGATATTTAAAAATTGCATTTTTGTAGATTCAATATAACTTCAGATATTTTTTTTTAATTTGAAATCAGTTATTAAGTACCTAATAGATATTGCAAGTGATTAATGTCCACAAATAGTGTCCCCCCCCCCCCCTCTATACGCAAACATAAAAAAATAAACTACGCAATATAAAATAAAAAAAAAATATGTTATGGACATTAACCCGGCGAGAGTGTGGTGAAAAAAAGTTGAACAAAGATAAACTCTAAATATATTGACATAAGTCAAACGCAGGGTATGAGATACCCTGCCACACTCCCGCCGGGTTAATAAACTCTATCAACGATTTTTGGTTTGATTAAATTATCTCCTATAGTTTTTGAGGTAGGTTGATTTAACTGTATTTTTTAAATAATAAATTGAAAATGATATTGGCCGGTATTTTTTGCTTACGTCCTGAATGCTTAAATGATAGTTTTAATTATAACGTTTATTTTAGATTGCAGTATCATTTCACAATCCAGTGTCAAAGACCATATTCGAGCAGCAGTTTTTAATGGTTGAGAGTGAAGTGTTCTTCGAGCCTTACCATAGAGTTCTAAAAGTTATGCAGGAGTCTATGGATGATTTGCCTATGAAAAAATACATTGTCGATGTTCAGGTATTTTTTTTTATTATAATGAGCTGTCTAGTTGTATTATACAGGGTGTTTCCGTGGTCGTGATCCCAACTGTGAAAAACGTGTTACGATGGTCTTTCTGAACAAGGTTTTCCATGGAACAAATATGAATATCGCGCAAAAAAATTAACTGATTTCATACCGACCAATGCGGAAGTGATCATAATTTCCAGTCTCGTTTCATAATTATGTAAACACATTGGGAAAGAATTAGTACGGAGAAATGTATACATAATAATGAACTGGAACTTTACTAGTCGTAAAAAAGTACGTTTGTTCATATAGGTCTCATGGGCAACATTGTTCAGAAAGACCATCTTAACGCGTTTTTCACAGTTGGGATGACGATCACGGAAACACCCTGTATACATATCGTTGGGGATAGTGCAATACCGCGTAACTAACAAATTCAATTAGGATCAAATTTGAGTGTCAATTGTTTCATATTTGAACTCTATCAGTATTGTGTAGTTACGCGGTATTGCACTATCCCCGACGATATATGGTTGTTTTGAATTGAATTGATTTTGTTTTTACATATTTTACCTTACAACCTCCTAATTATAGTCCAAAAGCAACAATGCTCCAAAACTAAATTGAAAATCTTCAATTAAGTAATTATGTCCAAATAAGTAAAGTTAGGCTAAACTAAAAATATTAGGATTCCTGATACGTTAAGAGTTGAACTCATTGTTGACTGTGAACCTACAGGGTTAACGATACGAAGTGTTACCAATTTCAAAGGACTGCGATTTTTAGTTGCAACAATTTATTACTTTAAGTAAGAAAAAACAAGAGAAATAATATTACAATTTTGTGATAAAATTTACTTTTAGTCAATATAACTACCTACCGTTTGCCTTGAATATAGTCTTCAAATGGTTTAAAAATATGCCCGCTGCACGATTGTGATCTAGTGGTAGTGGTATGTGCCAGTGAAATACGATCGCTTTCTTCGTAGCATTTATACTAGCATATTGTATTGCTCTCATCTTTATCTTCAAAATAGACCAGATGAAAACTCTGAAACTCACTGCACTGGAGAAATTACACGTGAAATTCGGTTTTCAACCATTTTTGGTTCTTACGAGCTTTATAAGCCGAAGCTCAGTCTCGTTCTTATGTTTGTGGTCTACAACACAAATGTTTGCGTGCCTAAGACTTCTATGCGGTGTCCAAAACATATTTCCGATAATAAACCGCTATTACTTTGACACCACGCTTGATAAAATCTACTTGGTAACACTTCATATCGTTCACCCTGGAATTGAAATACGGGAGTAAAAATTGGGTTATTTTATACTTCTAAAGCTCATGCAGAAAGTTTAATTGTGCTGTTTATATTTCAGACTCACACACAACCGCCAGCCTACCTAACCTCAGAAACAATATACACCATACCATACTCCAAAGAAGACACATACATCCCAGTCTTAGACACAGACCAGTGGACGACACCCTTCGACCTGGACCAATCGCAGCTAGAAGCCTATAAACTAGCTTTAACTAGAGAATTCGCTGTCATACAAGGCCCACCTGGTACTGGCAAAACGTTCATAGGGGTCAAAATCGCTTCAACTATATTAAAGAATTTATCTCTCGAAGGTACACCTATGTTAGTAATCTGCTATACGAATCACGCCTTAGACCAATTCCTTGAAGGTATTCTAAAAGTAACAGATAATATTGTAAGGTTAGGTAGTCAAAGTAAGAACAAAAATATGGAACAATACACTTTGAATAGTATAAGAACGAAAATCAAATGCAAATATAGTTATCTGTATTCTAATAAGAGAAAAGAGTTGGAAAAGATCTTCAATGAAATGACTGAAGTGCAGAGTGAAATAGAGAAATGCGAGAAAGAAATAATATCATACAAAAGTATTAAACCTTATTTGAAAATTGATGGTGAAATACTAGAATTAAAGAGTTCTAATGAAGATTCTATCCTGAATTGGTTGTTCAGTCATTTAGATAACGAAGTTGATGATGATGTTGAAGATTGGGAGAAATTTGATGATTTAGACGTTAGTTCTGATAAATTAGATACTTGCTTTTCTGAAAAAATTGCTTTGAAAGACATAGATTATATGAGAAGCAGCATTAAATATGTGAAAGATGTCACCGAAGATCCTAATGAGGCAAAGAAAATGGAAGATAAATTTCTTGAGAAAATTGATAGAGTTAAGAGAAGATTGAATTGTTTTAAGGTGAGACCCATTAATACTTCTACTCTATTAATCGCTTTGTGATTATAAACATTTCGTATTCATTATCGCTACTTTTTTACATTTCTTAAAACTGTACACCGTGTTTTTATTGAATTCCGTTAAATTTAACAGGCTGCTTGGTACGTTAATTGGAGCTACCTGGTATATAGCTGTTAGTCGAAATCGAAAAAAAATTGTTTCTGGTTTTCATACATAATAAATGAAATGGTAAGTGTGAGAGAACCTTACGAATATCACAAAAGTTAATTTCAGGTGACTGACGGCACATGTCAAAATAAGTAGCATTAGGATGTAATAAAGGTTGCAATACACTTGTTCAGTCATTAAACTTATTTTTTTAATAACTCAATAACAGTAAGGGTTAAAATACTAGTTTCTTAGAGAAATTGATTATTTTTGACCTGAATAAGCTTCCCTTTAATTTAACGGAAATCAATAAAAACACGGTGTATGAGTAAGATAAATCATTTTATTTTATTATTTTAGAAAAATATGCTCGCGCAAAATGAAAATAAATCACCTATTACCAACGTCACAGATCTACATAGTGTAGAACCAGAAATGAGATGGAAAATATATCACATGGCAGTGGGGAACGTAAGGAATGAATTGATGGCGAAAATGAACAACTTGATGGTAAGCATTGCGAATAGTATTCAACGTATGCCATCAGAAACAGTGGTTTTTCAGATTAACGTACACAACAACCGCGCGCTTCAATTACATTTTGTAAGAAGCAGATGCGTTTGCGAACGAAAAAACAGCGTCAAAAATAATGGGAAATAAAATTCACAGAATTTTTTGTTTAGTTCGAAATACCTACTGAAATCTGTACAATACGCGTGGCTTGAGAAAAAAAAGATGTATTCTTCAAAGTTTAACTTTTTCATCAGTATGCCACTAGGTGACATATCCTTATAATATATATTTCGTTGGATTGAGAAGTTTACCTTTTAAAGAGTCAGTCACACGTAATCAATGTTTGGCTTGAACGTGACAACCCACGCCACGCTTTCGCATTAATTAAGCGAAATTGAAGTATGCGGAGTGCTGCTTATCACAATAAAATTACATTAACATAGACGATGACACGAAATACCCTCTGTTACGCTAAAACGTTTAAAAATACTTAAAAAACCCAAACCATTGTATAATTTATTGCTCAGCAACAATAACTTTCCTTTTCAGGATCAGCATACTACCGTAAGCGAAGAATTAGAAGAAGTGGCAACGCTTATCGATGGTGAAGTGATGTCTACGGCGCGGGTAGTGGGTGTCACCACTACCGCTGCCGCTAGACGGCACGATCTGCTGAAACGTTTGATGTCACCTATAGGTAGGTACCTAAATCTGTCTGACCTTAGACGCTAAAAGACAGCTACGTTAGGAAAAACTTAAGGGCTTCTACGCATACACATACATATAATGCAGCTGGTCAACTCTATTCCTCTGCTTGCAGAAGAGTATTTAAAACTAAGTTCGATCTAGCCAGCCATATCAGGGCCCACCAATAGACAACGTCCATGAAGTTTATTTAGGGTCATAAAATTATGATTTTTTATTTTCAGTGATCGTGGAAGAGGCGGCAGAGGTATTGGAAGCTCATATAGTAGCTTCACTAACCAATCGCTGCCAACATCTCATTCTCATCGGTATGTATCAATTCAATGAGGGTTTTTGATACTTTTTCTGCCGCTAAAGGGAGGTGAGATGGCAGCACAGAGCGGGAGTTTTGACGAATTGTCAAAATAAATACACGCTTTTATTTTCTATATATTTATAGGTTTATTTATTCTGAAAACCATTACTCTAGGAATATTGTTTTCTAAAGTAAATAAAAAAAATAGTTCCAAGTCAATTCCCATGAAATTAACAAAGTTATAGTAATTATTTTTAATACCAGTGACTTTGCGCGCCTGTTTTATAGCTCCGTCTTCAGTTCGACGACCGTGTATTAGTCGTAATCCATTACAAAATCAATACTCTTCCAAATAAAATAGAATTTCAATATTTTAGGCCCAGGTGCCTATGAATAGTATGTATCTGACAGCTGTGGGGACCAGACTCTAGCGCCGCCTGCTGGCAGAAAAAATGTCGAAAACCCTCATTAATAGGTACTATAACTATTTAGCGACCAATAATTCAGCTATGTATAGGCAGACTACGGACACAGCGTCACGTCCGAAAAAACTCAAATTGTTTTAAAAAATTATCGAAACGGGGTACTCACGTAATTTAAGGCGATGATTGTTTGACATGTTTCGACCCATTAAGAGGGCCCTCGTCAGGTGCACCCTCGGTCAAAGCCCGACGTGTACCGACCGTGTATGACCGTATAAATGACATGGTATATGTACTTTGTTTGATATTTGAACTCTTATCTGCTTTGGTAGTTACGCGGTATTTTACTATCCCCGACGATATAATATTTTTTTCATCACACTTGCTGTCTAAGCGCGCCATTGCTTGCATGCGTAGCGGGAGTAATAGAAAAGTGAAATTTCCTAGGGAGTAATAGAAATATCAGTACGTCATTTGATAATATTTTGTCTTAAAATGTATTTTTTTGTTGGTAAGTGTGATGAAAAACATTGTATGCATCACGGTCGGTAAGCAGAATACTAGTTCGAGTCATTAAAAGCATTAACACTCTCGTTAGTAATTCCGTACTTACCTCCCTTGATGCACAATGTACTAAAGTGAGCCTATGCTCGGCAAAGGCCTCCCCCCATTTTTTCCATTCGTGCATTCTATCTGTTCTATGCTGACCCGCCTTCGGCCACTCTTTCGAAAATATAGCTAGTATATGACATTTCACCAGGTCATCAGTCCACCTTGTGGGGGGCCTACCCACGCTACGCCTTCCAGTACGTGGCCGCCACTCAAGTACCTTCCCGCCCCAACAGCCATGGGTACTACGCGCAATGTGTCCCGCCCACATTGCGCGTAGAACCGATGGCCGTTGGGGCGCAGGAGTCCGCTGGATGCGGGTGGCGCGGGACCGGTCATTGTGGCAATCTTCGGGGGAGGCCTATGTTCAGCAGTGGACGTTTTTCGGCTGATATGATGGTGATGATTATGATGACATTTAATAATTTTCAGGTGACCACAAACAGCTAAAACCTTCAGCAGCGCACTATAAGCTAGCAAAAGACTACAACTTAGAAATATCACTTTTCGAACGCATGATCCGTAATGGCATCCACGCACGGACTCTAACCACACAACGACGTATGCGCCCAATATTTACTAGTCTCATAGTCCCTTTTATATATGAGAGACTCGATAGTCATCCTTCGGTATTGCAGTATGAAGATGTTAGAGGCATGAAGGATAATTTGTGGTTTTATAATCATGATGTTTTTGAGGATTCCGAGGTAAATATTTTATGTGCCCAGCCAAAATGCCATTCTGGAATCGTATGAGATAACCTATAAGTCACGTGACCACAATAATGTATGTAAATGGTCACGTGACTTTTCGTGCGAATCTGTCATTCTCATACATTTATTACTTATCGCTTATCGTCATTGATTTAGAATATATAAGTGGATCCCCAAACAGCTCAAAAAAATGGCCCCAAAAAATGGGCTTCAGAAGTAAATATTGCGGTCCTTTTGCTCCGCTATTCAGTTCTGACAGTTGACATTTGGTCACCTTACGGTATAGCATCATTATTCCTTAAACATAAAAAGTTTCTACTATTTTGCGGTATTGTTCGCAAATTTGACACTTATTGCTCACTTCACAAAGTTTTTTATTCTTTGAGTTTTTTTTATTATAGTTTATTGTAAGTGAGCGTTATTAGCTTCAACTGAAACATGATAGAAATGACTTTTAGTGCCACTTTTCTTGGTTTTTTTGTTTGGCTCTGTGCGTCCATTTATTATTTAATGTCATTGCTTTTCGTATACGATTGCAGAATGTCATCTTGGCTACTGGTCTTCGAATTTAGAAAATCGTAGTTTCGAGCATTTTTCTCTATCGCTCTAACAAAAGCATCATCCGAGTGACGAAGACAGATGCCAAAAACTTATGATTTTCGTGTTGCCAGTGTTTCAGTCCCAGAAATCGAAATGATGTATGACTTTCAATGAAATCGTATGTACAGGCAGAATATCCGTCAGTGTTCCTGCAACTATGATTATAACGTCAAGCCCGAAACGCCAGTACGAGTAGTATAATAATAAAGATAGGTGTACGCGATTTTTTTCCAATACCTACATATCTATTAAAGTAGAGGAAAAATGTGTGAACATTTAAATATACTATAATAATTAAATTTGCTAGTACTTAGTCATCATTTGCCTATCTCAGTCCACTGCTGGACGTAGGCCTGTCCTATTAACTATGCGTATAGACGCATTAGGACGTCATAATCGTCACGCTGGGTAAGCGGATGGTGATCGCTTTAATGTGTCCCCTATGATGACGCTGCTGCCCATCATCAATCTTCTATCAAAGAATGATGACACTTCAATCCATTAGTCGACTCTTACGACACCCGCGGGAAGAGTTGAGGTGGTGACAAATGTATTCTCACTGCCGTCATGCACCACACGGCAGTGAGTACTTTTTTTATGTGACGAAGGTAGACAACTGGATGCTTAGCAAGATGCCAATCGCTAACGCTTAGTAGCGTAACGTAGTTTTCCCTCTCTGTCACTCTTTCATATTAGTGCGACAAAGACAGTTAGCTGCCTTTCGTTTACGATTGACGATTAAGCGTTAGCGATTGGCAACTTGTCTAAGCACCCTGAACTCTCAGCCCACCTGATGGAAAGCAGGAACTGAGGCCCATGGACATAGTAACCGCCTATGCGCTGCCTACCCTGAGAACTTAGTTAGATGGATTGCCTCTATCTATGCCAGTAATTACACCGGCTATCTTACCGCCAAACCGAAACACAGCAGTGCAAACACTGCTATTTAGCGGCAGGTTAACGGGTAAGACGGTGGTAGCTATTCGGGCGGACCCTGCATGAGGTCCTACCACAAGCAAAAAGTACTTACACATCTATGGGAATACCCTTTCAAAGCGTCTAACTTCAACTAGCACTCTTCTCTAATTTATACTACGTTTCAGGGTTTAGAAGATAGTTGGAGCCACAAAAACACGTACGAAGCGAAATGGTGCGTGACCCTAGCGGACTACTTACGCAGAAACATGTATACACCGGGGGAGATCACTATACTCGCCACTTACACTGGTCAAGCGACGCTTATCAAAGAGGTAGTTTTTTTTTTAATAGTACATTACATCAGAGGCCGGGAAAATGAGGATTTCCGGCAAAGTTGATATATATAACGTTGGGATAGGTAACGAGGCCGGGAATCCGTTTTCACGCCGAGGCATGTATAGTGCTTTTCTCAAACATACAAAGAAATACAAAAAAAAATAATGACAATGTTACCGAAATTAAAAAAAAATTACTTTGCAGGCTTATAGGCCTGAAAAGTGTTACGAAATTCCATTTCTATCTAGCGTGAAAATGAAATACAAGTGCACTGGATTTAGCAACTTTCTTCTTGACATAGTTCTAGAGTGGATTAGGATTCCAATTAATTGTATTATAATTAGGAATCGGATCTATGGGTAACAAACTTTAACCAAACTTTAAAATTGACATATGGGAACACTTTAGCCAAGAAAAATACGAATATCATTGAAAAATATGTATCCAATACTATTCCCTATCTCGGAATCTTCAACTTACAATGTGTGGATGTGTAGATATTATGTAGGTATATTATATGTGCTATGTCAAGTCCACTTGACAAGTTTTGTTAAAGTTTTGCACCCATAGTTCCGACCACTGATTATAATATATTTCACAGCTCAGTAAAGTTTACGATTCCCTACGAGACGTCAAAATTACAGTAGTAGACAACTACCAAGGAGAAGAGAACAGGATAGTCATATTGTCGCTAGTGAGGAGTAACAGAGACAACAAGATTGGTTTTCTTTCCGCTGAGAATAGGATATGTGTGGCTCTGTCTCGCGCTAAAGAAGGTGAGTATTTTAGTTTTGTATACTTTATGTTATGTGTATGTCAGTAGAGTTCAAAGTTATTGCACTCGACAAGTACCAACGGAAAGAGCGGGATAGGCATATTGTCGCTAGTGTGGAGTAATAGAGACCTCAATAGCGGTTGCCTTTTCGCTCGAAATTTAACACGTTCAGCGCCGGTGACACAGCGTATGTGACCAACAAAATCTGATTCTTATGCCAGTGACACACATACGTGATCAGAGTAACCTTATTCTTATGCCACTAGCATAAATCAAGTTCTTCCTCCTATGCCAGTGCCTTAGAAATACGAACGTTTTTGACACAAGTGCTGTGTCACTGGCATAAGAATACAATCTGTTCAGTCACACATGCGTGTCAATGGCATAGGAGTTCTATCAGATAATTTCGAATGGCATAGTATTAGCGCTTAGTGAAACAGTACTGGAGGCGAACGTGTTAAATATATATTTAGCCCTCCTATTAAAAAGAAAACATGAGAAAGAACGTAAGTGCTACTTGGGTACTTAATGAGAATCGATGCATATGGACCGCCCTGTATGTCATTTTAATTTTAAAAATATTTAAAGCATAGTTGGTTTGTATTTAATCGCAATAGTTAGCCTCTTTTCTATTTCTTTATCTTAACACGTTCGACCCCGGTACTGTTTCACTAAATCCGAATACTACACCGATCGAAATTTTCTTATTAGAACTCCTATGCCAGTGACACGCATGTGTGACTGAAATGATTGTACTCCTATGCCGGAGACACAACACTTGTGTCAAAAATGACCGTATTTCGATGCGACTGGCACATGAGTAAGAACTTGATTTATGCTAGTGGCACTTGAGCACGGTAATTTTGATCACGTATGTGTGTCACTGGCATAGGAGTCAGATTTTTTTGATCTCAGACGCTGTGTCACCGGCGTTGAACTTGTTAATGGCGAATAAAATTAATTAAAATTCTGTCAAGTCGAGAGCTTGGAATTGTATTGGTACAATTGTGGACCTTATGTCTTTGCACTTAAGTTTACTGTCAAATGATGACAGTACAAGTCGAGAAAACACACAAACAATACCACACAATACATTGTAAACACACAGTACCACTACATATGCAATTCCAAGTTCTCGGCAATTTATGTATAAGAGATACAAATGTGACTCCTACACACTGTGACCATGTATAACATGGACGTCTAACGCCAGCTAAAAAATGCCCCCAAACACAATTGTTCAATTGTGCCAAGATGGGGCAGGACATAACGTTTTTCTTAACACCGCGCATATGTCGGCGCAACATCTTTGACAAATGTCTATAGAATAAGCCAATCAAATCTTTCATAGACCAATCACAACTATTTTTAAATGGCGGTTTAAGTTTTTATACGTTGAAATTGAAACTCATTACCGTGACGCATTGAAGAGGGGGTGACACTTGTCAACTAAAATTCAGGGCCGTTTTTGAAAGGCAATTTAGTATGTCGTGCGGCTTCCATGATTTATTTGTTCGTAGCCTACACATAACATGTTTCTATGCCATCAAAACATTTTCATAAACGTCAAAAAATTGCGAACCTTGGTTCACCGTACATGAAGTACATGAAATATTGTTCCTGTCTGCCTCCGTAGCCTAGTTGGTAGTGACCTGGTGACCCTGCCTACGAAGCTAAAGGTTCCGGGTTCGAATTTAGTACACACAACGCGAGGCTTAATTGGGCTCACCGTGCGACTAAGACGATTTGTGTAACATTGTTCCAATAGGCATGATGACTGGCAAGTCAAACCAGTATCTTTTTTCGAACTGTCAAAACGATCACCACTTTGGAATTTTATATGAAATACTCAAAAGTGACGTCACGTTTGAGTACTGCCAAATGACCTACTCGTTTAAGTTCTTTTCAATTTATTAAATAGAAGTTTTGTACAAAAATTACTGCAATCTACATAAGTAATCATTTCTTCGTGTATTATGTCGTGCATAATGTGAAATAATTGATTTTAACTACAGTCATCATCCCTGTTATGATTTTATTTGCCATTTATTTATTTGTATTGATATTTTATTTACCATTAGTTATTTCATAAAATATTGATGATGGGCAGCAGCGTCATCATAGTGGACACATTACTGCGATCGCCAATCCGCTTGCCCAGCGTGGCGATTATAGGCATTTACCTCCTAATCTATATACGCATAGTTAATAAGAGAGGCCTACGTCCAGCAGTGGACTATCATATGCTGATGATGAATGATGATGAATTTATTTTTTACAGGTTTCTACATATTCGGCAACATGAATGTTTTACAATCGTCCAGCGCAATATGGAGGAAAATCAATTCGAGACTGACGGAGCTAAACGCAATAGGCAATAAAATAACGCTCAAGTGTGAAACGCATAACAATAATTGGGATGTAAGTTTATTTCACTTTTTTATAATAAATCCTAAAGACCTGGTTTCGAATGTTCGTTTTTGAAAGCTGATGACGTGGGCTCGAATTCCTCCTTGGATATTGGTGATTTTTTTTTATTATGTAATAATATATTAAGACATCATCATCATCATCAGCCAATTGACGTCCACTGCTGGACATAGGCCTCCCCCGGAGAGTTCCACAAAGATCGTTCGTGAGCTGTATTAAGACATATTTAAATATTTAGCAAACGGGTTACTCACGTAATTTAAGCAGATAATTGCTCGACATGTTTCGTTCCATTTAGAGGATCCTCACCAGGGAGTACCCGCGACCAAAGCCCGACGTGTACATGTGTGTGGATCAAAACATATCGAGCAATTATCTGCTTAAATTACGTGAGTAACCCGTTTGCTGAGATATTTAAATATGATTAGAGTCTCACGTTAGTTATATTATGACTTGTGACATCTCATATTTATAAAAATACTTTCCTACAGTGTCTCTATAACAAATAAATACCTCAAGCGGAGGTAATAATAATAAGGATCTGTATCAATCACGTTGAAAACCCCAATCCTAATTCCTAAACACAACGGTGCACGTAAAGTAAAAATATGTTGCATTTCAGGTCACCGAAGTCAATGCCATGCGAAACGCGTGTAAATGTCGTGAAGAAATGAAAAACTCATGAACAATATAATTATTTAATTTCTACCTCGTGACCATAACATGTTGGTGCTACTCTCAAAATAAAAAGGTCCTAAGTCATGTTTTGAATCGATCTTGTGCAGCTATACAAACACTAGACCAAATAATTGGTAGATAGGACCTTTTTATTTTCAGTTACAAATACTTTTTATGCATTAAAAAATAAGCTAATGTTCGTTTTCCTCGTTAAAATTAATATTTATGAAATAAATTGTTATAATTAAATTAAATATTAATCGTTTTTTTAGCTAACGTAGCTAAGCTTGCATTCTGTATTATAATTTAAAATTTAAATGGATAGTTTGATCGCCGGGTCAAATCCCGAGACAAAAAAACTATTTAAAATTGAAATAAGCCATTAACATTTCGTCGACTAACTATGAAAGGCAATTGAAATTCCTTGAAGATAGGCAGCTGTTTTAAAGTGCTGTGACGTAAATAAGATACCTATGGCTATGGTCAAGGCCGACCAATATTTAATGTTCATTTGAATAAATACCAACACTTCGGGATATTTGTTTGACTAAACCAAGATATAGAAATGCGTAAGGCGGTGCATTATTATCAGAGCTCGGATTTTCCGGCAAAAAAAACTATCGTACTCTAGCTAGTGAGAGAAACATTATTTTATCGATATCGATAATTGTATAGTAGAAGACAACCGTCCACTAGTTAAAATAAATATTATTATTATTTTATTTTAGACGGGCAGCTAAAGCTGGTACGTCTAAATCATACTTCACATAGCACGATTTCACTGTTTGAATCAAGGAGGTTGGAACTCTTAGGGCGTCTATAGAGAGACGGCGTGACAAACAAAACCCGTGCCGCGCATATGCGTTTTACGCATATGTGCTGTCAGTACCTCTCGGGACGTCATGGGTATATAAACTATAAAAATATACCAAGAATGCCACATTGCTCTGTAATCTGGTGCAGGAACCAGTCTACGTACGTTAATAAACAAAATTCAAACGTTTCCTATCACAGGAAAGTAAAAAAAGTTATATTAAATTCAATATAAAATTAGTATGGGCGAGAGACATAGTGAAGAGACACGACGCTGAATTTGTTATCGATAGTCTATGTATACTCTTACAACTAAACGGTGTTAGTAGAAATTCAAAATTTAGTTTAGGTTGCCCTGAAAACCAGCGTCATGTCATGATGTCATGACATGCTGAGTGGCATCTTTTTTTGTGAACTAGTATTTAGTTACTAAGTACATTGTTTAGTTACTAGGTTAGGGTAAATGTATACATTTACACTGAACAAATACTTTCACTGATGTCAATCCTTGTAACGTGTTTTAGGACACTGAAGAAAATTCCCAATTCCAGCCAGATAATGGAAGTGTTGGAGATGTATAATTGTATATGATATGCTTCCCGCAAAACGACAAATGGTTATTATTAAATACAAATAATAAGTATAGAACTAGAGGGTCAGAAACACTTTCAAAGAAATTTATTCTGAGCTTGATCGGCTTACAAGTTTTTGTTTTATGGTAAAAAAAAACTACGGAATCCTACTCTAAGCGTGGTCCGACACTCTCTTGGCGGGTTTTATTATCCTCCTTTATACTTATCATTCTATTAATTTTATGGCCCCTTGCATTAACGTCTCTGTCGAGCTGTCTGATCATCTATTTAGGTATCTTGTACCTACAGTCGAGTTCAGAGATATGTTTACAAGCCAACATACCAAATATAATGTATACACGACCCTAACGTCAGTGTCATAGAGGCGTGCATACATATATTTGGTATGTTGGCTTATAAAGTTATATGTGAACTCGACTGTACCTAAGGTTTTATAAAGTTACAATTTACAATTTCGCTGTTTGCCTCTCTTTCTAGCCAAAATGTGCGTGCGTTAGAGAGGCAAACAGCGAAATTGTAAATTGTAACTTTATAAAAACCGGCCAAGTGCGAGTCGGACTCGCGCGCAAAGGGTTCCGTACCATTATACCAAAAAAATACAGTTAAATCAACCTACCTCAAAAACTATAGGAGATAATTTAATCAAACCAAAAATCGTTGATAGAGTTTATTAATGTGCATAACATATATTTTTTTCAGAATTTTATATCGCGTAGTTTAAAAAATAGAGGGGGGGGGACACATTTTTCAGACTTTGAGAGCTGATATCTCGAAAACGATTTGCTTAAATAAAAATGTGATGAATAAACCTTCATATCATTTTCAAAAACCTTTCTATTAATACCCCACACGCTTATGTAAAACTAAAAAAAAAATTCTATCCCTCAGTTACATGTATGGAGGGCCCCCACCCCAATGGTTTTTTTTACAATTTAGTGTCATAATCCTGTAGCGGTTCATACAACACATATTCTCACCAAATTTCGTTACTGTAGCATTTATAGTTTCCGAGTAAATCGGCTGTGACAGACGGACAGACGGACAGACGGACATGACGAATCTATAAGGGTTCCGTTTTTGCCATTTTGGCTACGGAACCCTAAAAACGCGACCCAGGCGGTCTTAACTGTCTAGCCTTACCCTTAACACTTGTTGTTTAACTTTAACCTTAAAGCTAACAACTTAATGTAAGTCGGTACTTATTGTAAATATAAATTCAAAGAGATGTATAAATTTTACTGTTTTTATATCATTCATAACGACATCATTTTAGTGAGATTTTAAAAATGAGAATGTTTGAATAGCTTTTTTCAAGTAACATTTTTAGTCAAATAACTGTTGGTTTTAATCTATCGATAAAAATATCGAGCCATACCACAACACTATTTACATTAACATGTCAACATTACCTGACACGGTCGATTTCTATGAAAATGACAGCCAAGGCCGCCTCTATCTCTAAGGTTACACACTAAAGAGGTCCGTGCTCTGTGGTTTGAATAGTTAAATATGCCGTGGAAAATCCGGGCTCTGATTATTATTGTTATCAATTCGACCAAGTTTTTTTCACCGTTATTAAAAGAAGAGTGGATGAAATCGAATCAGCCCCTAATATATTGCAGCTACGATATTTTCCACTGCTTTACTATTTATAATATTTCACATCCTTGTCTATACCAATCGTCAGTAAAATCTACAAAAAGTCAACAAATATGGCTGACTTTCCATAACATTTGACGTCTTTGACACGTAAAACACGTTTGCAGTTACATTTTTACGTTAACAAAACACAAAAATTGTATATGAATTCAAGGTTTACGATTATAAGTTCGTAATACAACCAAGATTGTATTCTAAAAGTGCGCGATTATGGAATAACTGACGACGATTGGTATATGTCAACACATATATGCAATATGATTGTGTTTTTTAGGAAAATAACAATAATATTATTGTCTTGTACTGTTCATCATGTCACGTGACGACAACGACAAAAGATGATATAAATGTGATCATCATAACACTTCGATACCTTTGTATCATTAAGTTTAGCATGTAGATATAAAATACTTTTATATATAATCAGAGCGTATGCAAAATATTCATTCATTTACATAGGTATGTACCTATAGATCTAATTATATGTATAGAAGCATGACGAAAGTATAAAATTAACTTACGGCTATTTATAATCATGCATTAAAGCACATGTCACTAAGTGGTACAGTCAAGAAAACAAGTACTGTGTTCCACAAAAAAACTTAACGTCTCAATAAATATTGAGACATCTGCCAGTGGTTTTCAGATTTTCATCCTGGTTTCATTTTGGCCTAGTATTCGTATACATATTGTATAGGTAGGTCTAGTCAAATCATCATATTTGTCAAAACTATCGCCACTATGATGTTCTGTATGAGATACAAAAAGTGACGTCACGAAATTATCTTTTAAGTTCTTTCCAATTTATTAAATAGAAGTTCTCTACAAAAATCACTGCTACATTTTAGTAGGTAATCATTTCTTCGTGTATTATGTCGTGCATAACGTGAAATATTTTATTTTAACTAGCGTGATCAAGTCACCATTCCTATTAGCTTACTGATACATTAATCTACAGAACTTTTGTACGAACTTAAGTTACATAATCATAAATAATTTAGACAGCTTCCAATCTAAAAATGTTTTCTAATAAGTACTTATCGGCGATCGGCGATGATTTTCGAGTAATTTATAGCAAAGGAATAATTAAATTATAATATTAGTTATACCCAATGGTAATTGTGTATTGTTCAAGCATCTATCTTTCTCATTTCATATGTAAAAATAGACGGAAGTTCTACAACTTTAAGTTGCAGCTCAAATCCAACCTGATCACATCATATCACAAAGGAATTACCTATTATAAAGCTAAGCCTAGTATTGTTCTAAGAAATCATCAATAATGTCGACTATAGCTTTCGGATCGTTCAGATGAATGTGATGTGTTCCTTCTACCTCTACGAATCTTACGTCAGCTCGTTCCTTCATCTTCTCTATTACGTCCAAGTAGTAGTCAACTCTTTCCCACCTTTGGCCGGGCAAAGCTCTGATATTCAGAACTTTACACCTCACTTTTGAAGCGTATTCCAACGCAGTCTCAATAGACATCATGGCCAAACCGGATACCTTAAGTCTAGGATCCCTTTTGAAGAGATATCCTTCTTTCTTCATATGCGCCGGAACAGGACACATACCTCTCTTCATCAGCGTTTCGCTATTTTTTCTAGAAATCGATCCTTTATAGGCGTCTACAACTATATCGATCATTTCCTCGTAGCTGTAGCTCGGTATTTTATCGTCCGTAAGATTTTCGTACTCAAGAAGTTTATCGATACCCCAGCCAGTAGTTTTGACAGAGACCGAGGGTTCTCTCACAGCTGGGCTGGCGATATCTATGCAGATGATCTGTTCCGTTTCTTCAGGAAAAGACGCGGCGTACATAAAGCTTAGAGCTCCGCCGAGAGAATGTCCCATTAGACTGATCTTCGTCCAGCCAAAATGCTTTACTATCCGCCTTAGTAGAACCAGTCCGTCCCAGAAAATATAATATAACATCCCCGTAGGGTAATGGCTAGATAATCCATGGCCAGGTAAGTCAATGCAGAGGACTGAAGTGGTGACCGGGAGAAGTGGTATGAGTTCGTCGAAGGTGCCTGCGTTATCCTGCCAGCCGTGTATAGCTATTATTGGCTGCTTGTCCCGCGGGCCCCACCAGCGGCCGGCGATGTGCCCCCATGGTACAGGGATTTCGATTTCTTCGACCTTCACGCCTGGTGGAAGATCTGAAAAAATACAGAGTAATATGTAAAAAAAAAGCGTAGGTAAAATAGATAAATGTTTTTATCGCAAAGATATAAAATTTGATGAAGTTTCATCCGTCGGGAACTAAGACGAAGTCGTCATAGGTACTATAAGCAAGTGAAAGTTTACCCAGGTTTTTCATTCTGACAGAAGACAGTCAGTAGGTACTAGATACGAAAGATGGACTACAAATACGTTACATCCGTAAGAACGTAATTTCACCCGAAACTTTATCCGAAATTTAAGTAGTAAGCAGTGATCGTTATGAACGCGCGGTATTGGTGGCAAAGTATGGTTGACAGAAAAATTTAATACACAGGTATCTTATCAATTACTAAAATTTCAGAAATTTTAGTCATTTTAATTACAATAATTAATTACCTACACATATTTTAATCACTCATTCAAATTACACTGATTAAACGACTATAATTATTAAACAGATTCGGCTGTCAAACGTTTACGTCAAATTGAAAAATCCATTATATAACACTGATCTTACTCCACTTGAAATAGTTACTTGAATATTAATTTTGATTAAAATAAAGACTTTGCAAAATGTTATTTAAAGTACATGTGTCATAAATTAATGATATTGGATTTATTCTTTTCTAAAGTAGGATAAAGTTTGTTTGTAACCTAAGGAGAGTAGGTACTATTTTTTTAGAGTACGAGTAATAGAACAACATATAATTTTCACATTTGTTACTTTTTCTGTCAACCATAGCCATTGCCACGGAAAGTGCACGTTCATAACGATCACTAGTAGTAAGTAAGTACATAAGTACATTATGTATTAGTGATATTTGTAGAAAATAGTCACGATGATTTTTCATGACTCACAAATGTCATAATTTATCATTACTGCGGTACCTATTACAAGAAAAACAGCACATTTTCCTTAAATTAGTATATCCTTCAATAATCAATAAAATGGCATTGCAATTGATAACAATAGATATTACATCGAAATAACAGGAACAAGACTAACAGATAATCAAAGTTGATTGGAGTTCTTAAAGTCAAAGGTCATATTTTTTCCTGAGTTACTTATGTTCAGATAGCTCATAAATAACATGAGTATGAGTGTGATGAAGACTATGAAAAGAAGATACCTAGTGTTATCATTAAAATAAGCGCTTAGTTCTATTTGTATTTGCGAAAGTATAGGTAATTTCGCCAGAGTTGAGGTGAATGATTACACACGCATACAAATGAAGTACTAATTGCAAAAAATTATGAATGAATGACTTGCGTCAAAATATTGAAGCAATTCCCTTGAACCAACTTTTTGGTCAATCTTACAGTTGCAATTGAGTTTGCTGTCAGTTCGAAAAAAGAACACTAATTTCAAATTCCCCGTGTGTTTACATCTCTTGGAACTATCTCTACGAACATAGTCAAATAGAAGCATTGACGCCATTTCTGTATAATACTACTAATACTTTTAGCCTATATAATGTCCCACTGCTGGGCACAGGCCCCCTCTCATATATGAGAGGGATTGGGCTATAGTCCCCACGCTGGCCCTACCTAAGCGGGTTGGGAACTTTACATACACCTTTAAGGCTGGGTCACACCAGATGCGTGTACGTGCACGTGCACGTGCGCGTTGCGTGGCGTGCGCGTTGTAGCTTATGTAAATGTTGTATTAGATGGCACACCGCTTGCGTGGCGTGCACGTGCACGTGCACGTCACGTAACGCAGCTCCGTCGAGACAAAATCGGTTGCGTGCTGCGTGCACGCGCTCACGCAGCGGAGCGGCAACGTCGCTGCGATGAGCGCTGTGATAACGTAGTATTTACCGGCGTTCCCTATGAGACGGCGAACCGAACAGGTTGGATCACGCATTGCTTGGTGCTGTGCGGCTCTTGTATTTATGGTTTTTGTAATCGATTGCCAAATACGACAACGGGTGACGGGGGGCGGCGGGCGGCGGCGAGGGGAGGCGAGCGCCTGGGGACGGAGCCCGGGGGTGGCGGGCGGAGGCCGGGAGTGGCGGGCGGCGGCAGGGGGAAATGGGCGGCGACGGGTGGTGGCGGGTGGCAGCGAGGGGTGGCGGGCGGTGACGGGTGGCGGTGGGTGGCGAAAGTTGGCGGCGGGGGGAGGCAGGCGGCGACGGGTGGTGGCGGGCGGAGACGCGGGGAGGCGGGTTGCTACGGGTGGAGGCCGGGGGTGGCAGCGAGTGTAGGCGTCGGGTGGCGGGCGGCGACGACGGGGGGTGGCTGGTGGAGGCGGGCGGCGCGGGGTGGTGGTGGGTGGTGACAAGTGGTGGTGGGTGGTGACGAGTAGTGGTAGGTGGCGGCGGGTACAGGCGGGTGGTGGCGGCGGGTACAGGCGGGTGGTGACGGGCGGAGGACGGGGGTGGCGGGCAGCGACGGGTGGAGGCCGGGGGTGGCAGCGAGTGTAGGCGTCGGGTGGCGGGCGGTGGTGACGGGGGGGTGGCTGGTGGAGGCGGTCAGCGACGGGTGGTGGTGGGTGGTGACGGGTTGCGGTGGGGGGAGGTGGGTGGTGACCGGGGGTGGCGAGCGGCGACGTGTGGTGGTGGGTGGCCACCCGTAACCACACACCTCCTCCCGCCGCTTCACCCGCCACCACCCCTCGCCGCCACCCACCACCCCCGGCCTCCACCCGACACCCCCGATCGCCGCCGCCCGCCTCCCTCCGGCGGCTAGTCACGCAGCGGTGCTGCAGCGTGCGCCACCGTTGCGTGCACAGCTCTGCAGCTCTGCGTGCACGGCTCTGCGTGCGCAGCTCTCGGTGTGACATGGGTGCCGTGCACGCCACGCAACGCGCACGTGCACGTACACGCATCTGGTGTGACCCAGCCTTTAAATTTCTTCGCGGATGTATGTAGGTTTCCTCACGATGTTTTCCTTCACCGAAACCTAATGGTAATATCATCTGTTATTCCGTACATAAGTTTCGGAAAAACTCATTGGTACAAGCCAGGATTTGAACCCACGATCTCCGGATTGAAAGTCAAACGTCTAAACCACTGAGCCACCACCGCTTTTTGCCATGCCATTTCTGTAGTCGAATTTATATTTATTTTATTTAACTAGGCTTTCTGTATGTACACAAAGCACCCTAAAGGGTAAGAATGAGGCCCTATTTTTATCTACTGAATTAGTACTGTACTAGAAAACCGCTAGTACAGTCGCCATCAGATATATCCTAGCGTCCAGTGCACTCAAAAATATCTGAACACGCCTCTATCGTAATGGCAATAAAGGCGTAGTCTGTATCACCCTAAATAAGAAAATGGTTTACCATGATAATAATTTATTGAATGACGACTCTATGGATCTAGATGTAGCAGTGTTACTGGACAAAATAACTACGAGTACTCGTATAGTACGGTCAAATCGTACATCATTTTACCCTAAACTCGCAAATCAAGTAGCAGGTATCGCTGCATTTTTGGTATGTTATTTAGACACCATAGGGCAGTATAAAACCACATTTTGCAAGCAAAAAAAAAGTTGTGCTAGCTGCGTAGTACGTGAAAAACTGCGAATTTTACGGTCATTTTTTAGTTTCTGATTTTCATTAAAAAAACCTTACGTTTTTTGATATCATATGTTATGAAGCGTTTAAAGATTAATACATTTCCGACAAGTTGTGCTAACATGCATTACCGTAGGTCTTATAGTTTCAGAGATACGAGACTTCCAAAAGTAGTCTTTTTTGTAAACTAGATTAAACTTTGTGTTTTGCTAACGTTTTCGGCTTAATATCGCCTCACCTAAAATTATGCTACGAAAATATACAATAATAGCCTTATAGCGCACTTAATGTTAGTGAAAGAGGGACAGATAGTCTTTGTCGCGATACTTATGTGCTAACCCTACTAGCGAGTTACATTTTATTTTATTTTCCGTGAGTAAAGTTCGTTAATTTATGGAGTGCGATATTAGTCGTGTTTTGTAGACCATGACTTGTCAATTTAATCACGTTTATCTCAGTCTAAAGTACAAAGTTTAGAATCTGTAGTTTAACCACAAGCCACAATAGTAGATACCAGTGGTATGATGTGGTGTGATAAAGAAGTCTAGATGATAATAATGATAAGCGGATTTTTACACTATACCCCCAAGCTTTGAAGAAAAACCATGAGTCACTGACGCCACAGGATTGCATCATCTCATCATCATCATCAGCCTATCGCAGTCCAGTGCTGGGCATAGGCCTCCCCAATTTCACGCCACCGTTCTCGATCTTCGGCTACTCGCATCCAGCTCCTGCCAGCCATCCTGCGCAAATCGTCGCTCCGCCGAGACGCGGTCTCCACTCAAAAACTCGTTTACCCCAACGGTTGTCGGTTCTACGGATAATATGGCCAGCCCACTGCCACTTCAGCTTGCTAATATGGTGGGCTATGTCGATTACTTTGGTTCTCTGCCGGATAACCTCATTTCTCATTCATTGCATCATCTACCCATGTGAAATTGAACTTTATCCTAGACTTCCAAGTCAGTAGGTACATGTTATGTCAGCGAACCTGACGGTATGGCAGTGGCCACCTCTGGTACCCATGGTGCAACTTTCTATTGTTGTTTACTGCCATCTGAGATCAAACGGCCAAGACCTACCATTGCCATAGCAATCACACGCCTGTATGTTTGACTACCACCATATAACTACACAAATAGTTCACAAATCAATTTGCTTGCATACTTTTCAAAACAAGAGCCTTGTATTAAAATCTGTTACACAAACTTTAATCATTACTTGAACTGTTGGCACCTGTGTGTTGTAAATTTATTTTATGCAAGCAGTCACCAAACAATGTAATTAACATAAAAACAATAGTGTCTACTAACTAATGACTACATAAAAAATACGAAAGTGCCTATATTTTTAACCAGGATTATTTGATTCTCCATTTCCAATGTGCCAACCATGTGCTGCCGCAGTGTTATTAACGGGGACTTTCAAGGCCGTCTTTAACTATGGGGGGGGGGCCCTGGGCACCCAAGGATTTTGGGGCCCCTTTCGAAAGGAAAGAAAACGTGAAAATAAATCGCACCTTTACAATGAAAGTGAAACTCCAAAATTTTCGAATTAGGAATGTTAAGCTTTCAGGTGTTTGTAATTAAGTACAAAATTAATCATTCCAAAATTTTGAATTAGGTCACTTTCATTCTAAAGATGCGAAATGTGAGTAAAAATGTTGATCTTTCGGGGGCCCCCCTTGTGCCCTTATGGTAAAGACGGTATTGCTTACTTTCTATCCAAACAAGGGGTCTACTCATTTCTATGTGGCTCACTCCCTTATTGGCGCCAATGAGCCACATAGAAATTAATATTGCCAGGGCATGGTACAGCTACTGTTCTTGATGTGTCTATTTACTGACTTTTTTTGAGAATCAAATATAAATCATAATCACAGTGCACTTTTGGTACAAAGTCTAATCACAGACCAAAGTGACCTGTCCATGAAACTCAAACATTGAAACTGTTGTTTCAACAGATTACTGGATTAGATTTCTTTAGCAGTATCATTTGATAATATGGCATATAATTATGATGGGTAAAAATTTGGGGACTACTTGGAGGCATGAAACATTAATGTCCAATATTTATATTGTTTAAATAATCTAACTAAACAGATAATCAGCTGTTTAGTCATATCATGTTTTTGTTTATGGTTGCATTCATCAACATAGTAGTGTGTGTTGGAAAAGTGAAGATTATGTGAGATATATTGACATGCCTTTCTGTGCATTCTGTGTGTACTCTTATTTTATAAGAGTAGGTACTTAATCTAAAAATATAAAATTCATTTAGACAATTACTAAATCAATGGAATTATTTTATTGATTACATTCCATTTAAAGATACTTAATCTGAAATTCTGAAACAAGGGAATACTACATTTTATCAATAAATGATTGATTAATTGATCTGATAATATTTTCATAACTTGATATAATTTACCTTTAGCTCTAAATACTAACAAAAATAAACAAATAATTTAAGCAAACATTAAAGGGATATTATCAATATTAAAGTATTGGCAATTAGTGGTACAGTATTAGATTGATTAGATAACTAATGAAATGTATAGAATCACATGAATAGTGGCTTTATATTATATTTAACCTTG